>VXBT01011817.1:0-34124 GCA_013400235.1 Oriolus oriolus
CAGATAAAGGGACCACCTGCACAAATCTGCAAAAAGCGTTTTTTAAAATTTTGCTGGGTTATCCAGTTTTGCTGTGTTTCCATGGGACAACAAACCCCCACACCTCTGACATTATCACGGCTAAAATATCAAGCCCTCAGTCTGATGCAGGATGTGTTCCTCAACTACGCACTATCTAGGAGCTACCTCCTCAAGCCAGCTCTGACACTCACAGGAGTTACAACCACCCACAGCAAAGTGCTATCCATAGACACAGTACATTATTTTAAACCCCTCTTTTGACACTTCCCCGGTCTATTTCAGTAGGCATTTTGGCAGTTATCAGATAAAACAGAAGGATTACTGTTTTAGACTCATTCTTTAGAGATGACTAATATTTAACATATTAGTCTGGCAGCATTTTAGCTAACAGGTCTGCTTTGTTGCACTGAAAAAATCCCAACCCTATCTCATAAGTTTTCCTTCATAAAAGAAGCAAAAAGCAAAAATAACTCAAACAGAAGCATACCAAGCATGCTGAGCTCAGTTGAAGGTAAATCTCAACTCATTACTTTCAGGACCTCATCCAGCATTTAAAATGTAGCATTTAAACTGCTGATTATCATCATGCCTCCACTCTTAGCCAGGACATCCAAGAAGCACAAGCTCAATCTTACCAGATCCTCTCCTTCACACCTAGGATACTGACAAAGAGTAAGCTGTCACAGCACCAATCAAGAACAAAAGGGTGGAAAATGGCCAAGCTGTAAGAAGCACAGAGAGAAGAATAACACTAAGCTACCTCAAAATCCCAGATCCTCCTTCAGACTTTCCATGGAAAAAGAGTGCAAGACTGGTGTCACAACTGTGGTCATGGCTGCAGTGGTCTGTGGACGAGGCTTCTTCCTACCTGCCTCCAACCTGTATTTTACTCTATGCTCACAGCACAAGCACGGGAAGCAACATTAACCAGATCAGTGGCTAACACTGTAACCATTTATTGCCTACTTCCTCTCAGAGAGGAATGAGACTCTGGTCTGTGAAAAGGATGGCAGAGGAGTGGAGCAAATGTAGGTCCAGCACTGCTGCAGGTGCTTTCTCACCTGTTACTCAGATAGCAAGAAGATACCTGAAAATCAGTACTGATGCTGCCAGGAAGAGGAAACAAAGAGAAAGCATGTAACTGGTTTGCAGTTTGACACTGTCAGCCTTGTAGGCCTCACTGGCTGTTTGTCCCACCTTGCTTTTGGCACCAGGAGCATGCCAGTGCTTTGTGCCTTTCCCTGGCATGCACACTTTCAGTTCCTGATCCTTGTCTTACCTCCCAAAGCATTGTGAAGACCCACTGAGCTTTCCTCTGAGTTCTGAACACTTCCTAATTTCTCCCTTTGCCCACCCTGTGCTTCCACAGCTGCCCATGGATGATGGCCACTTGCCCTCAGATGGTGCAGAAATCAGCTTCCCCCTCCTCTCCTTGCTCTTCTGCCATAAATATGGCCAAATCAAATAGAAATGGACTAGCAAAAAATGTAATTGCTACCAAGATCATTAAGTGAATCAACAGGTATTTTTAAATCAACACTCTGGACAGCATGTGTCTTAGTTTAAGATAAATTATGGGGTGGAGCCTGAGCAATGAGCTACCTCCCCTTTAGTTTTAACCATTTACCTTTCACAAAGGAGAGATGAATGCGAGAAGGTGTAAGTGAAAAAAATAACAGTTTACTAAAAAACAGAATAGCCACAACCAAGATAACAGTAATAATCACAAGGTACAAAGGTACTGAATCCTGTGGACTCCCCAGGAACAAAGAAAACAAGATGCCGGAGAAGCCCCATCCCGATATGGCAGCCCCCAAAGAAGACCGTGTGGCCCAGGGGACAAAGACAAGATGGCAGAGAAGCCCCACTTCATTCACTCAGCCTTCCCCCTGCGGTGTCAGTTCCCTGGGACTGGCACTGGCACTGCCTGGAGCAGATCCCAACCTGTGGTGTCAGTTCCTCTGCTTCTCTTTGGCTGGCTGGACCAGTTGGTTTGGGCACTGCAGTTCTGAGCTGCTGCTGCTTTGTGGGGAAAGAAAACTGACTCACTGGGCACTGAAACCCACAGCCCTGGCCCCAACAGCTCCAGCTCAGTGCTGCAGCTGCATATTGCAAAATTCCCTCTGAAACAGTTTTAGATTGAAAAAATGCAGTTTCTTGGAGACCTATGCCAGGCAAGTTCTTTGGCATCTCAGCAAGAAACAAGAACAATGACTCCGTGTGCCTGTTCCCTGTCTCCTAAAGGGATCCCCTGAACCTCCTGCCTCTGCAGGAACCTACCCCTCCAGGATGAAACACTCCAGGTCCACTTCTGGTCCCTAGGTCCTAAAGGGACATTAACACAAACTGCATGGATTGATGTAGAGGAAAAAGGGAATACAATACACATTTTTTGGGTTGCCCAGGACAAGGTGAAAAAAAGAAAATACCTTAGCACACACAAACCAAATCATATCCAAAATGGATTGTACCAGTTAAACAGATGGTTAGATCTACTCAGGGTCTTTGGAAAATGAGAAGAGCCTTGGCATATGTCCAATCCTAGGCAGATCTCAAGTAGTATGCATTGCAGCATTTCACTGACAATGAAGCTTTAACCAAAATATTCCAGTCTGGTCAATGTATTTAGATCAAAGATTAACTTATGCTCCAATAATACCAACACTGGCACATTTCCTAGCACTCAGTTTTAGTAACAAGCTGGAGTTACCACAAAAATATGAAAGGAGAAGTTTCTTTCATGATTCAGTTCTTAAAAACATACCAATTTATTTAAATTAGTTACAGCCAAAAATTGGTAGGAGTGAATTTGGATAGAAATATTTTATGCAAATGACTGACTGTGCATCCACGTGGCTGTTAAGAGCCAACATGTCAACAGCAATGAGAAAGTTTAGAAATTAAGGTGTGCTATTAGTTTTTCCTCTTCAATTCTCAGTTGTCATAGGCTCAGTCTTACCTTCTGATCCAGTTCTGACACAGCTAAATGTATTGTGTGCACTTGTGATACTGGCCATTGCTCTGCTGCTCCACATTTTGCATTGAAATATAATCAAGTAGAGGACACCTCCTCTCTGAAGGAAGATTTCATTGCACTCTTCAACATTCTCGTGAGGGAAAGCAGAGGGGAGGTACTGGATCTTCTCTCATGATCAGTGACAGGACCTGAGGAAATGGCACAAAGTGGTGTCGGGGAGGCATAGGTTGGATATTAGAAAAAGGTTCTTCACCAAGAGGGTGGTTGGGCACCGGAACAGGGAACTGTTTCCCAGGGAACTGGTCACTAAGCCAGCAGAGTTCAAGAAATGTTTGGACAATGTTCTCAGGCAGTTGGTGTGACTTGGGATGTCCTGTGCAGGGCCAGGAGTTGGAGTCAATGATCCTTGTGGGTCCTTACCAACTCCCGATATTCTGATTCTGTAGTTTTATAGAGGCACTGCAAACCTTGGTGTCCCAAAATGGAGCCCAGGATTTTCAGAAGCCCCATTTCACACATAAATAGATAAAATATTTGGCTCCTACCCATGAATATAGTGAGCATAAGTCTCAGATATGGAGTGTATTTTATTGCATCATGGTCACTGGAATTGCTAGAAGGGTCATTATGCATGCTACTGTGATGTTAACAAGGTCTCTATGAATGGGAAGGGACTTCCTGCACACAGTCATGCTGTTGCAAATAGTCAAAGAAAACTGCTGGACATCACTATTGTTAAGCTACTGTATATTCACCAGGCTACCAAATACACCACAGATTTCTTACCAACATTTCTGAAAGTCAACCGAGTTTTTAAAGCTATGTAAAGCTACAGAATAAAATGAAGTTAGCAGAAAAATTCAACAAAAATTCAACACTGGTTTCATACATAACAGAAGACTCAACTTACAGCTTTTTACAAATTAAGGCATCTCTCTCTGGTCTGCAGCTTTACTATACATTGCATTTCACAAAAGGGAGCAACAGTACTGCCAGCATTAGGCTAACTTGGGGGGAACTACCACGGAAGGCTTTGATCTTGCCAGTGAAGAGAGTATCTTCAGCTTCTTGAAGAAATAGGGGATAAAAAGTGCCCTCAGGCACAGAAGCACTCTGAGCAGCTAGACCTAGGAATTTCAGACACTCAAGTAGGCTAAACAAAACACTCCTCTATGATGCAAATGTAAGACTCACTTGGATGACTCTCTCAAGATATACCCAAATCCTCTAATACATGATGCAAGCTATATTCCCTGCAGGTTGAAGATGCACACTTAGATTCTCCTTGAGTGTGACAAAGAAAATTACTTAGAATGCATTTTTATTTTATTAAAACTTACCGTCCTTTTTTTGGTTTGGCGTTTTGTTTGTTTGGGGTTTTTCATTGTTACTCTTGTTGTTTGTTTGTTTTTTAAATCTCACTTTCCATTCTTATGGAAAAGTAATTCCGAAACAAGCTTACCTCAGTTTGTTGCTCGTTTTCAGGTAGTCTTGTAGTCTCTACACAAATTACCTGTGGATAAAAGGTAGCACATACACAGTCTCAGCTTTTACAAAGTGTTTTTTTATCAGACTAATTGGATTTAATGTACAATTTTCTTCATGCACACAAACCAGTCTTCTAGAGTACTTAGGTTTAACTGCTAGACAATTGGCATCAGCTATAGCAATGTTTATGAATAATATTGTTGTCAATTAACACTGCACAAGTATTTTAGAAAAATGGAAGTTTATTCATCTTTCAATGGCTCAAATAGCAAATAAAAGGACAGGATAAGGCATCAGCCAAGACAAGTTTTTTGTGTCCAGTGGCTTCATAACACCTCAGTTCCCAATATACAGGTTCCAAAGCAAAGTCACAATGTTAGTGGTTAGACTCCCTGGCTAAATAGACCCAAATGAGTACACAGTAAGATGAAGACTGGCTTATATCTGCCAGTTACATGAGTAACTTTTATTCTGCACTTGGCAGTCTACTAAATGCACATACAAAATTCCTACTGATAAATATTTAACATGACAAATATAACTCCTAAGACTTGAGTCCCTAAAATGTCTGCTAGCATGAAAGTTAAATATTTGTTACCTAGTTTGCTTGAGCACATTTTAAACTCAGTTATAGGCTTATACATGTATAAAAAGTATAACAGTTTGTGGAATTGATCTAGCCTGTCTCACCCCAGAGGAGTCCAAAACCCTCAAACATTCCGGAATATTTTTAGTTAAGATGCATGTAGCACACTAACCATGTGCTAGTATTCTTGTTGTTCTGAAGCAACTGAGGCAGTACGTTTTGTTTGGGGATTTTGGATGTGCATGTTAAAGATTTCTGTATTGCAAAGCACATTTGATTGTTTGATATCAACATTAACTAGAAAAAGTAGCTACACTGTTCCCCATTTGAAAATCAACATAGACTAAACAGTACAAAACCTGCAAAGAGCTTCAGCATAACACACCATGTTCCCATAGCTAAGTATTAGGAACACAAAAGAAATTAACCAGAATTTCCCAGACAACATCTTAACTCAAAACACATAAGCGCTACTAGATCAGCCCCACTCCACCCAATTCCAGGGAGTTAAAACCCAAGGAACATCTAGACAAAAATCTATGCGCAAAAGGGAAGTTTCAAGGTACCAGCAAGTTAAATTTTAAACAACCATTTCAAGCTTAGATGTGCCATAGGCTTATGACTTCAGTCTTATGTGTATTCTGACCTTTTAGTTTTAAGATACCATATTGTCTACCAAGTTACAGATGACAGAATATGCTCTGTATTATTCACAATACCAGAGTATGGCACACATTTAAAGAACAGACACTGCTAGCAGACAGCTAGTGAGCGAAATCATCCACGTAACTGCGCTCCACAGAGAGGGCAGTCTTGCACTGATGCGCAGGGACAGTCTCCATGCAACAGAGTTGAAAATACACCCTTGATTAAGCAACCTGCTATGTTTGGGTTTTAAAATTAAGGCATATTCAAATGTTTCAATGTAGAAGATTCCATCACTCTAAGTTTACCAGGTAATGCAGAACCACATATAGTTTTCCTCAACATAGCTGTTCGCATATACATTATTCTTTTCTAATTTGCATAACTCCATGGCAAAACAGCTGCATACTGCTTTGTTAGGTATCATGTTCACAACTGTAATTTTCAAGGCAACAAAAGACAAGATGAATTGACAAATACCAGTGATAAAAAAAGTGTAAGAACCCACAAAGTAATACTTTGCCCCTCTGTTTACTATTAAAGAAAAGACTACCTATGAAACACTACATTCAGAAGAAATGTGAGAAGGTAGGCAATTATGAAATGGACTGAACTTTGCTTCTCTTGAAGCCACATAATTTGTTTTCAGTGAATTTGACTTTCAGTGCAGCTCCAAATCATGCTTTTAGTGGTACATTACATTTTCCAACATGTTAGGGTAATTTCAGTCACTTCAGCCTTCAATGTCATGCTTATAAATTATGGTTTTTATTAGTATGGTCAGGGTAGGAAAGGAATCCAAGCTTTTGATTATAAAATGCAACATCTTTCTCTGATCCTCTTAGCGAGGCTTTTTCTTTTCTTCTTCCCGTTCTTTTCTTTGCTGTCTTCCATTTTTCTGGCTCTAATTTCTCTCATTAAATCAAAAAACACCTAAAAAAGATGTAAGAAGATAAATGCAAAAACAATCACAGACATGAGTTAATTTAAGCTATCACTGATATCCACTTCAGTTGTTTAGAATAGAATCAAGTATATGCAACCAGTCTGAGCAAACAAATATTAATCCAACAAATCTGTCACTGGTTTCGAAGGCCAAGTTGATATGATACAATCCTGCTTGTTTCATGGCATCATAATGTTCCCCCGTCTTCTGATATTTGCTTATGAATCCTGTCAGACAATTTTAAACAAGAATTTAAACAAGGGTCTCATCACCAGCGCCAAAATTTTCAGATGTTGTAAGTACATACTACTGGGAGACTTAAGGAAATCAGTTTACCTTTTGAGTGTTTTAAGTGATCAACTGCAAAGGTTGAAAAAGTGCAACATCCAAATTTAGAAACATATTAATGGAGCAGTAGCATACACTGAAATGTACATATGGTATGTTGCAAGATACAAGTCTAAGCACAAAGTGAATAGGGAAAAAAAATCCCAGCATTTCCTTTAAAGCCAGGTTTTCAATCATACAACTACATGAACAATTTGTTACATCGGGTAATCTTGGCTGCAGCTGCCATATTACAGTCTTAAAGTATACATGAAGTTCATTTTCATCAAATGGTTTAGGAGGAAACAAATGTGACAAAGTGGGAGATACACCACTGACTTACATGAGAGAGATCCTACTGACAGACAGTTAAGGCTTTATGATTGGACTGCTTAAAGCTACTTTACTAACTTGAACAGCAGATTTTGACTTGAATTACGGAAGGTCACAGCAAATAATATATATACATCTTTATAATTTTACTATAGGAAATCAGTTGAGCAATTCTAAAACTTCTCTCTCAGGAGAGAGACTCTAGATACCCCACCACCCTGGGAATGCCCAGTCTTGTATGCTCTCAGAAGCTAAGCAGGACCAGGCCTGGTTAGTACTTGAATGGGAGACCCCCTGGGAATACCAAGTGCTCTAGGCTTCTTTTTTCAGCTTTGAGATGAGCTCAGTTGGTCAGAGCATGGTGCTAATAACGCCAAGGTCATGGCTTTGATCCCTATATGGGCCATTCACTTGAGAGCTGGACTCAATGATCTCTGTGGGTCCCTTCCAACTCAGAATATTCTGTGATTCTGTGATACTTTGAAATTTGAACTAAGCAATAAATCTATGTCAAGGGACTTGATCCATTTCTGTAAAACATGGACAGTGCAGGGGCTGAAAAGCTCCTCTACAGAGCTCAGTAGGTTTTTACTACACTAATCTCATACTGAGTGTAGGAAAAAGTATCAACCTTCATCACATGAAATCCAAAGAAAAAAATCAATGGAACTAAACATTTCCATCAAGAAATGAGATTGCCCCTAGATTTTTAAATGTGTGCTAAGTTTCTTGTATTTCAATCTGTGCTAATGGCAAGATGCAACTGTCAACTTGCTTAAGTACTGATACCGTACAACAGTGTTTAGCTGTCTGGGATACATAACCTTCTGAGAAAATGTTTAGTGGGTCACCTTTGCCAAATTGAGTGGAGGCTGGCTGTGCTTTTCTCAAGTGAGTAAAATCACTACTCTGGAATTCAGAGAGGCCAGATTTCTTACACAATAGCAACCCAAGCTTCTGTAACAAACTCCAAAACTTCATATGCTTCAAATAACTAAGAATACCCAATATTCACTTGTGCCAACAAGGCCTCGTTTGAGGGCTGTCAAACCTTAAATCTATATGACACATGCTAATCTGGATCCATTATGCCATCAGCTCCAAAAAGAAACTTGGAGCTCTCTGGTAGCTTACTATGTATATGCAAAGGCTATTGACCCAAGAGCTACTGAAAAAATACATTACATGTGCTTTTTTTCCCCAGCTGCTAAACAATAATGACATGGATTTGAAGAGCTGGAAATTTTTACAACTGTAATAGATGGCTGTTAGCTGCAATTACTAACCAAAACTAAAAGATGCGTTAGTTTTTATAACAAAAAAATCCAGAGCTGTATTCAACAATGAGGATGAGTTCTGCTGTACGTGACTGACTTAAGAACTCAGTGCTGTTCTGTAGGGTAAATTACTATAGTACTGAAGAAACTGATTGTTCAGTAAGGTAAGTGACAGGACTCAACCAACAGTTGAGTTTAAGTTATTGCAAAAGAGAACTTGCATTACAACTCTCATACTGCAACTGACAGCTCATACATATGGATTTACATTAGAGAATTTTTCACCAAGTGCAATGTGCAGCATCTGGATCAGGGCAATCCCAGACAGGAGTACAGACTGGGAGATGAACTTGTTGAGAGCAGCCCTATAAACAAGGGCTTGGGCGCTTTCATGGGTGAAAAGTTGGACATGACCTGGCGGTGTGTGCTCACAGCCCAGGCAGCCAATGGTATCCTGGGCTGCAGCAAAAGAAGACTGGCCAACAGGTCAAGGTAGGTGATTGTCCCCTTCTACTCTGCTCTCATGAGACCCCACCTGCAGTGCTGTACCCAGGTCTGGGGTCTTCAGCACAAGAAAAACATGGACCTGTTGGAATGGGTCCAGAGGAAGTCACAAAGATGCTCAGTGGGCTGGAGCAGCTCTGCTGCAAAGACAAACTAAGAAAGCTGGGGTTATTCATACTAAAAAAGAGAATGCTCCAGGGAGACCTTATTGAAGCCTTTCAGTTCTTAAAGGAGGCTTATAAAAAAGAGACAAAAAGCATCTTTTAACATGGGCAGCTTGTGATAAGGCCCTTCAGGGAACAATTTTGAACTAAAAGGGGAGAGATTTAAATGATTAATTGTAAAAAAATTCTTTTTGTGAGGGCAGTGAGGCACTGGAAAGGGTTGCCCCTTCCAGAGATGTTGTGGATGCCCCAACTCTGGACATGTTCAAGGCCTGGTTGGATGGGGCCCTGAGCAACCTGACTGAGTGGCTGGTATCCTTGCCCATGGCAGGGGGGTTGGAACTAGATGATCTTTAAGGTCTCTTCCAACTCAAACTTTTGATTCAATTTGGGATCAACTTTGTCAACAGCTCTGAAAGATTGGTACATTGCACTAAACATACTTATTTCTTTTGCCATGCATCTGTTACTCTTACAGCCTACAAGGCTGACAGTTATTCTGAATTGCAAAAACTTGCATTCTTGCTGAAGCCCTTACAGCTAATCAGCATTTTCTTTTCTTGGAGACAAATATTCTCTTTATCTTATGAGCTTCTGAACCAGGTCTTATCTCTGAAAACTCACAAGGCACTTCTAGGCTTTTCACAGCTTTTTGGGTTCATCCATTCTCCAGCAAAACAACATACAAAGACGCAGATGATTAAATGAGGGTAGGGAAGGCTCAAATCTCTCCCTCATTTGCTTTTATAAGGTGATTTATTCTGAGGATCAGAAAGTATTCTTCCCTGTTCAGAAGAAGACTGTCCTCTAGTTACAGAAAACGCAGTATGAAGTCTAGTTCAAAAGAGCTGACCCAAGAAAATTTTATCAGGTCTTGTATTATGTCTTGGATAATAGTGATTCCTTGCAGTTTTGAATGGGATAAATGTGTTACGCCTAACATTTTCACTGTTCTACAAGGAGTCACCAAGTCATGCACTCCTTGCAAGCTAAGGGAGAAAAGCATTTGATTAAAATTCCACAAAATTATTGCTAAAATTAAGAACATAAAGAGTATGACCCATGAGAAAGAGGGATAAAGTAAAAACTGATGGGACAGATTGTTTAAGAGGCCAGTTATTACCTTGTCAACATTAGCTCGTGTTTTTGCAGAAGTTTCCACATAATTAACATTCCACTGATCAGCTCTGTTTTTTGCTTCCTCTACAGAAACTTGCCTTTTATCTTCCAAATCTGATTTATTGCCAACTAGCAAAAAAGGAACATTCTCATCCTCTTTTACTCTTAAGATTTGTTCCCTGGAGAAGAAAAAAAAAAAAAAAGGAAAGAAAATGAAGCTTTGCATAGAGTACCATTCTTAGAACACAGAAAGAAGAACTCAGACTAAATACTTTTACATCTTACAGTGAAAAGCCACTTATTCCTTTAATGTGGTTTATATAACAGGAAAGTCTTAAACTTAATTATGACATTATACAGAATGAAGACACAGACAGACAACTAGTCCTCCAGGAAGGAAGGAAGGAGTTGAACCAGTAAGAAACGAAAAAAATAGAACAGAATTGGTTTAGGTGAGAATTTATATTAATAATTCATTCCCTTTAACAGTGTTACTTGAGAGCCTTTACCACTGTCTTTACATTACTATTTTTGATGGCCATTTTTAAGTTATCCAAGCTTCAGTTTTACAGCTGATTCTTTTCTAACAAAATGTGCCATTTTAAAGCTGATAAAATGGTCCATAGCATATCAAGAGAAAATCTCGTCCTTTCAGGAATCTTTCTCAAGTCAATTATATTCAGTCTCTCCAGAGATCTTCATTCAATTATAAACCAGTGTACAGACACAAGCTGTATATGCATCAGATTTTTAAGGACAGACCCTTCTACTGTATTAACTCCTAGGATGAAGGTTTAAAACTATAAATAGAACTCAATACTACAAATAGTTTGGTACGTAAGTCTTCAACACTTAAAAAAATAATAAAAGTTTTCTTCTAATTGAAAATGCATTAATGCTATCAGGAAGAAGAGTTGTCTTAGAAAAGAATATTCTGTATTTTGTCTGTGAAAAAAGGAGTAAAAAGTTAGTTGTGAAATGTAGCCCTTTATCATGGAGCAATTTCTGAAAGATTGACAAAAAGCCCAGAGAAATAAATTTCTGTTGCTGGCTGAGGTGAAACCAAATTTAAAGTTGAAGGGAGAGAAGTTGAAGACAGTTAAGTAATTGGTACTCTAAAAGGGCCTTGATTTGGTATATGGCAGGATGTTAACATTATAGAAAGCTCTGAACAGCATGCAGTCTTTTGGAGGAAGCCTACTCAAAGAGCTGAAACTGCTGATAGACCATAATTTTTTAAAAAACTGTACATTTGAGGCAGACTGTGACACCACATTTATGCATGAGGTAGAATTAAAAAGCAACATTTCTCCTCTTCCACGCAAATATCAGTGTAAATGTTTTAAAAGAGTAAAAGTAGTTTGAATAGCCAGGGGATTAGGAAGGTGGCCAGAAGAAAACTCCGTGCATCATGGCAGTACCTGTGTGAATAAGACTTCTGGCAAAAACTAGTAGCTTTCAACACTAGTTATCCAGGCAATGCTATACTGGGTTAGTGTGACAAGGTTTTGTTAGTGGCGGGTCTATAGGTGTGGCTTCTGTGAGAAGCTTCCCCAATGTCCATTACTGGCAAAGCCAATGCCAACCGGCTCTAGGACAGACCCACCACTGGCCAAGGCCAAGCCAGTGGTAGTAACACCTCTGCGAAAACTTACTTAAAAAGGAAAAAAAGAAGTTACTGCACAGATACAATTGCACGCGGAGAGGAAAGCAGTGAGAATATGTGAGAGGAATAACTATACAGATACTAAGGTCAGTGAAGAAGGGGGAGGAAGTGCTCCAGGCATCAGAGCTGGGATTCACCTTCAGTCCATGGAGGACACCCACGCTGGGGTACGCTCCTCGCAGGGAACTGTGGGCCCTTGGAGTTGTGACCCTGTGGGGGACCTATGTTGGAACAGTCTGTTCCTGAAGGACTGCAGCCCATGGAAAGGGACCTATGCTGAAGCAGTTAGTGAGCTGCAGCTTGTGGGAAGGACTCACACCGGAAAAGTTCATGGAGAACTGTCTCCCATGGGAGGGACTCCCGACTGGAGCAGTGGAAGGACTACTCTCCCTGAGGAAGATGCAACAGCAGAAACAATGATGAACTGACCATAACCCCCATTCCCTATCTCCCTGCACCGCTGTGAGGGAGAAGGTAGAGCCTGGGAAGAAGGGAGGGGTGGGGTGGAAGGTATTTTTAAAACTAGTTTTACTTCTCATTATCCTGTTTTGATTTTGATTGGCAATAAATTAAATTCATTTCCCCAAGTTGTGTCTGTTTTGCCTGTGATGGTAATCGGTAAATCTCTTCCTGTCCTAAACTCAGCCTTTCATTGTATTTTGTCTTCTCTGTCCAGCTGAGGAGGGAAGAGATAGAGGGGCTTTGGTGGGTACCTGGGATAAATGCCAGGTCAAACCACCACAGATGCCAAACAATTTCACGATGAAAAAAGTTAATCTAACAGCAATCCAGATGATGATATTCATATTCTCCTTTGAGCCCCTTCTGAAGACTAAACAAAAAATACCTAATTAATGATGTGCCAGCTTAAAATGTAGAACTTAAAAAAACTCACACCATGAGCACCGGACCAATTCGACTCAAAGCAAGGCCAAATTTTATCAAACTACCTTACAAGTATTTAAGAGTATAGTCATGGCAGGTCTGTATTCTATTGAAAAAAATTACTTGGAGCAATGGCATTTCAGAGCACACAAGGAACCCCATCGAATAGCAGTAAAAAGCACACCTGTTGGAGGTCTGCCATTCCAGCAGAACAAAATTCCACGAAAACAAACATCCAAGTTCTTGTAGTTTTCTTTAATATTTGGCTCTTAAGTAGTATGCCCTCAGACTACTCAGTGCCAAAGGTACTTTAACTGTACTTTCAAGAGATACAGACTACTTTTACACAGAGCAGAAAAATATTTTTTTCTGAGTTACATTTTAGCATTTAGTACTCTACAGTTCACTTTCATATTTTGATTGGGGAGAATTTTAATATCTTTACTTGAAGGGACTTTTTCTTTCATTTACTGTATCAACATGTTAACTCTCACTTTTATTGGAAAGTAGGACTTTTTCTAAGGCCAAAGATCATGTACTTTGAAGCACTGGCAAGATTTTAAACAGATTTGAATAGGTCACTTTGCACTGTAAGGGAGCTGATCTATGCTAAACTGTCCTCCATGACTGACAGTACCCAGCATAAGCCTGCAAACAAGGCCTGCTCCTCCCTCTCTCAAAATATATAAACACAGACATACAGACGCACAAATTAAAAAAAAAACACTAGAAGATGAAAAATTCACTTTCTCTCCTCTCCACACCTCTTCCTCCTCCCTTAGAGATATTAAACATATTCTGCTACTTAGTGCTATTTAAGTTGAACAGCAACTCCAAGTGTTGTGACACTTGGAGTTGACAGCATCTCCAAGAAGACTATTTTCAGTGGAATGCAGATAACTCCTTTTTATAATTTGTTTCCTTAATTTTCTTTCAAATACTATGGCCTTTCCTATTTCACTACACTTTGAACACGTAAAACTATTTTCTGATATCTTTTGTCTTTTTTTAAAATACAGTAATGAGTTATTTAAATGTTTTCTCTCTCAACTGAAATTAAACACCTATAATATACTGCTGCCTGTATAATATTCTATTGCTATCATAAAAGCTTTAATATGATGCAGTCTGTGGTTGAGACCATAGCGAGGCAGCTGTCTTCTGAATAGTGCTGTGAATCTTCTCTGTGGCAATAGCCTTTCTGGTATTCAAAAACATAGCAGCTGAGACATCTGAAGTGGTACAGATAGCAAAGGTCTGGCTAGGCATCTGTTCAAAATATTATGTGACAGCAGTAAGAGCTGCCATCCAAACTGGACCATCAAAAGCATACTACAAAATACACACACAAAAAAAATCACTTTCAATCATGTTAGTGTAATTAGAATGATTATCTTGCCTTGTAACTTACCTGAAGTCTGCAGTTGCTGCAAAGGATTCCAGCTCTGTAATAGAGAAGACGCAAAGAAAACCTTCTCCGCTTCGGAAGTAGTTGTCTCTAATTGCAGCATAGTCCTCCTGTCCTGCTGTATCCAATATATCAATTTGGACTTCTTCCCCATCCAGAACCACCTTTTTCCTGTAGCTATCTGCTTTGGTGGGCTCATAGTCTTCAACAAACTAGAAAAAAAAAACCCTTTGTGATGTAAAATCATGCTTGTACAAGGCAACTGCTTCTGTTTGCACATAAGGGTATAGCAAACATATTAAATGGGTACTGTAACTAATAACTAAGCATTATGCATTTAGGCCCTGTGAAGTACTCAAATAACTCGTAGTTAAAGCAGACTCTTCATCAGCCCAAACAGTTTTTATGTTTTTGCTTTCCTCAGCCATTACAGGAAATGTAGAGGTAATTTCAAAACCTCAGTGTCTGTGCACTACCCAAACCTCTGCTTCTGGTTCAAGCACAACATCTGGCTGTGTTCCATTATGAAATCAGGTAGTCCTGACTTCGGATATTTTTAGTATCAACTTCTAAAGTACACTGAATGATTAACTTCTGACTTTGAATAAAAAAGGATGACTTCCACTGGGAAAAAAAAAAGGAAAAGAGAAGCTGATTTTCTTTCCTCTCTTCAACAGCAGCAAAAGAAACATGGAAAGAATTGATTGCTTCAGGCATCATGCAACTCAACTAAGTGAAAAAACTTTGAGCTATAATAACCAAGTTCTGATAGGTCTAGTGAGCAATGCAAAAATATTCCAGCAATATGACAGAGTATCTAACAGCTGAGAAGTCTGGAAAAGGCCAAATTTTCCCTTCACAGGTACCTCTAGAGGGAAAATCAGTAATCTCAAAACATGTTGTTGTTCCACTTAACTGCTGAATTTCATACCACATCACATACACTTAGACCCTTTTGGAAAGTAATTATACAAACGTAACTTAAACAACACTATGTAGCAGGCAACTCCTGAGATAATTTCTACTACAGACTCTTACCTCATCATACATAAACTGTAGTGTTAAAGCAGATTTTCCTACACCACCGCTTCCCACCATGATGACTTTGTGTAAAGCCAACGAATTCTGTCCTTTAGGTTTATTTGCTGCCATCTTTGGATTGCAGAAAATTCACAGGTATCAAATGAAAAAATCTAGAAGAAAAATATTTCCTCATTAGTTTTCTTTTCCTTCTCCCACATGAACTGATAAAGTGGACTTTTTTCAGATCTCTACATATTTAATGACTTAATTTCAGTTCTGCTTTAGTGAAAGTTACCTGTTCTTTCACTGGAAATCATTCCACAAATTATATTGAGCTCATATTTTTTTTTAATTAAGCAAAGAAATCCCTCACCATTTGAAAACAGGATTTTGGTATGTGGTATTTTCTTTTAGTGGCACTGTACGCATCAAGAATTCTTGATAGTTTACTACACAAGAATTGAAAAAGGAAGCCACAGTGAGTCAATACAATATAAGAAAACATGATATGACAGCTGCAGGGGAAGAAAACAGACCTTTGAAGGGATTTCCAGTTTAAATGGCAAGCACTAAGACACAGCGGCAAGGATTAGCTAGAGTACTTTTATAGGAAAAGCAAGCAAACTTAAAATTTAAAAATACCCAGTTTCAGTAAGTCAGAAACCAAAATAACAATCTAGTTTATACAGTGTGGAAAGATTCAACTTGCCTACAAATGTAATTGTTTTGTGTATTTGGAGTAGTTGTCTCAGTCCTGTGACTGCTTGTTTAAACACAAATCTCTGCATCTCACCCACACCAAAGGGCTCTATGATAGCTAATTCACATAGTTTAATGTACGTGTTCACAAACACAAAAAGTAACAATGCTATTAACTTTAAAAAAAAAAATCAGGCATGCTATAGTTTTAGTGGATCTCTTTTCCCACACTTTTATTTCATTCTCTACCTATCCCAATAGTAATAAAACTATTTGTGAATGCTTGCACAGTTCTTAAACCACACACAAGTCCCTGTACAGTGACAGAATAAGTCTCTTCTCCAGAGACTTAAGGTCAAAACAAGGTCTGAACTCCAAAAGACACAATGGTATCTACATTATACATATAAATACAAGAAAGATTTATGGTAGCAATTAAAAACCAAATGTAACTTAGATTTTTTTAAATTAGAAAACTCAAAAAGAGCACATTCACATGGCAGCACAGCTCAGTTATATACATTACCACCAAATAATAACACAGCATAGTAACTTGGCACGATTACCTCATTACCTTTAGCCATCATGATTATTTGACAATGTCACACTAAAATTACACCCTACTGCATAATGAATCACCCTTCTGTGCAGCTTAAACAAGCAGAATGCGAAGCATGACGACTTTCTTAAAACTTGTATCAAATTCCCCAGTTGAGATCATGCACTAAGGCTTTGTTAGCATGATGCAGGTAGTATAAAAAAGCATGATGACTAAAGCTTCATTGGAGATTAAGCCAATACTTCCTGGAAGCAAAAATAAATAAATACATGCCATCAAGGTTCTCACACTGCCATGCCAGCAAGCAGGCTGGGGATGAGCAAGCAGCTAGGATAGACAAAGCTGGACCAGCTGACAAAAGGAGTATCACCATGCCACAGCTTAGCAATAAATGCTGGCAGAGAGGTTTGAAGTTTGTCAACACTGCCATTGCTCAGGAACCAGCTGGGCATTGGTCAGCTAGCAGTGAGCAAATTTTCTTTTAATCGCATTTCTTGGGTTTGTTTTCCATATAAAAAAATACTTATGAAGTTATCATTATCTCAACCCACAACTTTTCTTACTTTTACCCTTTCAATTCTCTCCCCCCTCCCATAGGTGGCGGGGGGAGCGAGCAAACAGTGGTACTTAGCTGCCTACCAAGATTAACCCACAATTTATGTGAAAAACTCTTGAGATCACACCCGCACTGCTACCCATTCTGCCCTCAAAGAATTCTGAAAACGCAACTGAAAATTAAGTCGAATTATTTTCCTTGAAAAGATTATCTAAGCAAAATAAGCATAAGTAAGCTGCTATACTCGTTACAGATACACAACAGACAAATACAATTAATATCATGCTACAAGGTCTTTTAAAAAGGAGATGGAAAAGAGCAAACACACATTTCTGTTTTGGCTTAAAAAGAACCATTGCTTTCTTTTTACTCAAGAGGGAGTACGAGAACATGAAAATAGTTCCAAGCCATGTGCATGCTTTCAACCTACAACATTGTTTTGTCCTTGCACACTTTTCTCGTAAAAGGAAAA
Source organism: Oriolus oriolus (assembly GCA_013400235.1). NCBI lineage: Eukaryota > Metazoa > Chordata > Aves > Passeriformes > Corvidae > Oriolus > Oriolus oriolus. Next base: position 17,656 of record VXBT01011817.1, read on the forward strand.
AAAAATCCCAAAAGTCATGCTTCCTAGTATATATGTCAGACAAGTAAGAAAGGACAAGAAAGAAAATTCATCTGAATTCCATTATCAACTGACAACAGCTCAGTCTGCAAAGCTTAGATTACAATATCTACCTGGATATGGCCTACTCTAAGCTTACTGAGCAAGAAAACAGACTATTCTTTGTAAGTACTTCAATATTGGAATGAGTCCGAATGAATTCAGCAGGACCTCACTCAGGTGAGTTTGGGCTAACAATACTACAATATGAAAAAATTCAAATACACAGTAGCAATATTTCACTTAATTAATTAACAATTCACTTAATTAATTAATTTACAATATTTGTTGTAAATTAATCTCCAGTCTTTAAGTAGATTGAGCAATGTGAAAATTCATATTTTACTTCAACTTGCAATTCAACAAGTAGTGTCCAAATGTGACAAACAAGTTGCCAATTTTTGTACTCTCTGCAGCAGCTGACCCATAAAAAGACCCAACACAATTCCACTTCCAACTTGATCCCAACAAATAATTGCCAGTAAACAACATTCCATTAAGATACTAAAAACAGCAAAACTTCATACTACTACAGACTTCAAATCTTCAAGATAAGCTTGCTATAAACACTATGCCACATTTTGTAGTAGGAGGGCAGCTCAGGGATGTCAGTTTGTTCCCAAGTTCTTCACAATCCAATAAAGATATAATGCTGGCAAAACTCAGGCCTGCTGAGTAGTAGACAATGTGGAAAGAGAAAGAAATAAGTTACTAACAACGTAAATACAATACAACATGATACTGTGCAAACAACACTTAATCTCAAGAGACTGGTTCAGAGCAAACACTGTGCCAGAGAGAAAAAAGACCTTGAAAGTGATAAGTTCTAAGCTACTACCATGATTCTACCTGTTTCAGTGTGCTTTGAAAAACAAAGAGGAACCTAGATTCCAATTTTAACAGTAAAGCACCTGAGATGAAGTTTCATGGAAAGTCTTTCCACCTGTAATTTATGTAGCCTGACTTATTTTCATAAGAAGTACTAATTTGGGTCATATCTAGTTACTGAACTGTCCTACTTTATAATTATGATAAAACAGAGACTATGACAAAACCCTGTTGTATGAAGCTCAAAAAAGCATACTTCCTTATTATGCATACCATGGGATTTATTATTATTTTAATCTTCACAGTGCAAAATTATTTGAGGGTCAGAAGATAAACACTGGATTACCCTACAGTCAAATCCTACGTCACCTGCAGCAGAAAGATGTTCACAAACAGCCAAGCACAGTGTTGTCAATAGCTGCACCATCCATTTATATAGGTCAGCTTTTGACTACACTCATTGGAAATCCCATCGCATCAATTCAGCTGATGCCATATACAAAAGCTGATTCTTGAACAGTTCTTCATGTAGTTCAACAAGTTAGAAGGGAAGCAAATGCTTAATTGGCTCAGCAATGTACTGCAGTATCCTCACTCAGAAGGGCAAGAGCATTGTCTAACCACCATGCTATGGATCAGTCCTCACCTCCACTGCAGATAAACTCCCAGGAAGCTGCCCTTTTCCAACATATCTGAGCAGATAAAGACACAAACAAATGAATCTCTGACTTCTCAGACAAAGTAAGCAGTTCTCAAAGCTCCTACAGCTGTTTTAGTGCCTGCTTGCAGATAAACACACCCATGATTCTGTGCTCCAATTAATGGCAGGCTTCCAGTTGGAGCTAGGATAATTTTTTTTGAGCCAGGCTAGGGAGCAATCAGATTAACTAAGAACTGCAGGAGCAGGAATTATAAATTCATGTTAGCATCCGTAATAGCATCCTGTCCAACAGTCTAGAAATCTGATCAAAGGAAAGAAGAGTAGGTAGCTAAATAACTTTTAAGTTATTTTTACATTATTAAGATCATCAAGGAACTTCTATCTGGAGTTGCAAAGCTGTTGCTCGTCTTGAGTGACTGGCTTCTACCTGTATCAATACTTAACTTCTCCTAAATTTCATACATTACAGCCTGCACAGGTCCTCTGCACAAAAAAATACAATGTTACCTTTAATCCCCCACGGATTTGCACACAACACGCAGCTCCACCCACTAGAGGAGTGACCTGGACAGTGTTTCTGTAACACAACTTGGACACAAGTATCACGTTAACATCCGCATAAAGTCTTGAAATACAGAATGATTATCTCCAGATCCAGAAGAGTAAGACAGATAATCAGGTGCCAGCACAAAAAGTAGTTTTCATCTTCAGGGACAATTTTTTCAGGGAGAAGTCTTTGCAAATACAAGTTAGGAAAGAAAAAAAACCAAAAAGCAGGAATCTTTGATCGCTATTAGTCTTCATTTTGTCCTCCTATTTACTATTTCAGCCAAATAAACTGAGATAAAAATATGCTTATGGGTGAAAAAACCTAACAGGTTTTATCCCTTCACCATCTTGGTCATCTGATTAAACTGAGATGATTCTTCCTAAGCTGTCCTGTTCCTCAGCTGGCTTTTTCTTACAGAGTAATTTGCTCCAAACTAATCAAAGCACACTTCCTTACACATCCATTCCATTTGTCCTCCACATCCCTTCCCAATGTAATAATCCCAAGGTTCATACACTAAGGGAGAGCAAAAAAGTGGCCAACAGAATAGCTGTGTACCATCCAAAGAGGGCAACAGACATCCAATTTAGATTCCTTCTTTTCCTTCACAGGGAACACTGTGGATCACAGGGTACAGACTTCCCCATATTTAGCCAGCAGCAAATATTGAAGTAATTTATAGAAACAATCATATCCAAGACATCTACATCTCTGTCAAAATGTACCCAAAGCTGGCCAAAACCTAACAAAGAACAGAGCATATGATCAGCCCCTCATTCTCTTAGAGGAGACCAAAAGAAGTCAAGTAGCTATTTCACCCATTTTAATTCCTTGGAGTCTCATAAACACAACGTAAACGAGAACAGACCAGGAAAAGAAAAGCATTACACCAAAGTCACATCATTACAGGCACAAATTCAGCTGGCATCTTCTGCACTACTATACATAAAGCTGAACGCAGGCCTTGTGAATATGCAGTTGTCCTTAACAGGAGGACTTTGATTTGCTGCAGACATTTTTTTGAAGGGGACTAGTTAAACATAGCTTTGTATTTACAGATAGCTGGTACAGTTAGCATAGCTGGTTCTAGTTAATAAGCAGAGATAGTGGTGCCTTTCTTCAATTGCAAAACAATTTTTTATTGTCAATTTTATAGCCTACATAAAACTAATACATCAAAACTGAATCCTAGTTCTTCCGTTTCCTTTCCTTTAAGAGAAGATTACATAAAGATTTGGAAGTCTGTCATATTAACCTCATCACCCACTCACTTTTATGAGTAACTTTCTTCCCTGAAGACTGTTTTATATAATAAGCATCAATTACAACTGCTAGCTGATACATTACAGCACCCGCCTTTACTCTGCTTAACAGAGCTAGAACTTGATACATTTGAAGGAACACGAATAATTTAACTGCAGTATGTGAGCTGCCTGCACAACATCAAGAACTAGTTAGTATGCTTTGACCAAAATACTTCCAGAGAGGCAAAATTATCAATTACTTACTGAACAATTAAAGAAAATTTAGCAATGGAAACTCATATTGCTCTAAACAAATAACTTTTTTACTTGAAAAAATTAACGCCTGCACTACTCTGCACTTCACACTTAGTATAATCTATCACCTCCAGAAACATTAGCCACAACTTATTTCATGCTGAAGTGAAAAATTATGGTAATTATTTGACAGTATTTTCTAAAGTGAGTTTTAAAACTCTCCAAAATTTCGTAATACCCTGAAGTGAATCAAAACTGTTGCCTCACATGACCTACAAATTACAAGTTCAATTTTCTAAGAAAAAGCAGAGGAATGAGAATTTTGAAAAATGGCAACATATTTCACATCCCCAAGGACCATGAAGGAATATAATCTTATCTGTTATGAAAATATCACAAATTCAACCAGTTACTTCATTGTTTATTGAGTCCCATAGTTTCAGTTTGATTAACAAGAGCAAAAGTATACTTGAGAATGTATTGTTTAAGAATAGCACTAGCATACTAGGTCCCAAATATCTGGAAGACACCTCACAAATGATTCAGATATTTCTGCAATAAAAGCATTCCTGGAAAAGGAGGGAGGCAACTCCAGGCAAGCACAATCTAACCCTCCCATCATCTGGTTCCAATTACAACATTCAAACCAGATCAGCAGAAACACCCCACAACCCAGAAACTGATAGGATACATGAGGACACAGGATGGGACATGATACCAGCTGTTTTAAGAACTGGAGAATAAGGAAGTTTTAAAAGTTAGATCAGCATTATTGTTGTGTCATCGAGTTTGACTGGTGTTTTATTACAGTTTAAATACACAACATCTGTCAAACTCTGCTGGAAGTAACATCAGTATTTTATTAAGGTAGAACAAGTATTTAAAATGTTAAATACTCACTACAAACTTCAAGTAGTAGACTAGAGAAAGAGAAGAATGAACCCAAATGTTCAAACCTATCTCAGAAATTACTAATCTCATTAGATAACAAGACAGGCCTCCTGAAACTCAGCCTCATAACAAGTTAGAAACTTTCGCAGCAAGTATTTCCCTATGTCCTGAAAATAATCCTTTGACATAAACACGTTTAACTAGGAATTAGGATTTGTAGCTTCCCATGAGTTTAAAAAGGAGTTAAATCACATTCAAGGTTTCATAAGAACCCTTCTTTCCAAAGCTTTCTAGGGCACACCTTAGAAGGTGCTTGTGCCTCCCACACCCACAAAACAAATTTACTACGGTGACTAACTACACATATACTAACAAAAGTAAAGGGTAGAAGACTGACTTGAGTTCTATCTCTCAGCAGAAGCAACTCTCCTCAGGCAAAAGACCTACACTTCCCAGCTCCTTGAGACACGTACTTCAAATCATAACCATATCTAGGCACTTAAACTGGAAAAGTCAACCGGTGAACTCTTCACCCAGTAACAGAGGCCCATCCATCCCATAAATTACATTGTGTTGTTATAAAGATCAGTGGTTCCCACATGCCCACAGCTTTATACTCTTAAGACAGCATCAGAAGAATTGAGATCTCTCCAACAAGAAGTCACTAGAACATGGGAAACAAGTTCACAGACTTCCAGCAGTCTCCCAGAGGCTCCATAGGGCCTTAGTGCCAACTTCTGGACATGGCCATGAACTAGACAGCACCTTCTGAAGTGAGAACAGATATGTATTTCATATGTTTTAAGTCATCATTTAAGCATTTTCTTACCAAAAGGCCTCTTTGGCATCCTGCAAGATGACTTCTGGGAAGGCACTTCCATAAAGAAGTTTCTTGAAACCCACATGGAACAGCACATGAAAACCCTGACAAACTGAACAACAGAAACAGTCTAGAACAAAATCACGGTCTAAAGATTTCAAATCCTATAGTGTACTGAAAAGAAAACAAAGCAGCTACATCACTGTCCACATAAATGGCTGACAAAACACACAATCCTTGAGCCCAACTGTGTGTGTCTGCAAGGCTGATATAAACTGAATCTGTAACAGTCTGACTGATATTCCCATATCCTTTCTCCCAATAGCACTGGTGTTTGCAACAATTAGGTGGCAAAGCACTTAAGAAGTTGCTCTAGACAAAAATTAACCTATACCGTTGTTTAACAGATTAGTTACCTAAACAAGTCCGCTGGTACCAAAGACAGCCCAGAACAACACATAGCTGAGCATGGGGAAAACGCAACTGCAGCACTTCCAGCCTACAAACACTGTGGCAAAACAATGCAAGTGTTTTAGGGTTCCTCAGCTGTAATCTGGCACCTGTTGAAGATTCCTCACTTTTTGCAAGTTATGTGATGGCTATTACAAAACATTGGTAAGAATTCTAGATACTTGCAATGGTTTGTCTGGACTGATCCAGAGATCAGTGGGGAAGAGCAGCAAACTCAAGCCCACCACCAAGGTTAACACAAGGTTAAAGCTTGCTGTTATAGTTCAATGGACTAAAGTTACATTGTGAAATAATTTTGGCGATGTACACATTTACATGAGAGTCTAGAATACTGTTCCTGCTTCTACAAGTTCAGTACATGGCTGGTGCCCTCCCTGTCTATTCTAGTCATTGAAGGAACTTAGCTTTCTAAGGCTGACAGTGCTGAAGTGCTTTAACACAAAGTGTAAGGGTCATATCTTCTTTCATATTCAATTTGTAAACATGAAGATCTGTAATCTAGCATAATAACAGAAGGCATTCATTTTGTATTGATTTAAGATTATACACCATGAGGAGAGAATTAACAGTCACAGCAGACATAATAGAATATTGAACAATTACAATTACATGCCTCTAGCCTGTCAAAGGTATCCACAGAATTGCATGGATTCAGAGGGAAGGCAGACAAACTGGTACCCTGGTATTACAGCTGATTTTCTACCATTAGCAAAACTAATGAAAGGCTGAAACAGATGAGGGGGGCATCTGTGGAAGAGCCTCCCACATCAGTTACCCATAAACAAAAGTCAAGTTATGTTCATGGGAGATGCATTTGATATAGAACAAAGACACTCTCCCAACCCCCATCCCCCCCAAAATGTAAGAGTCAACATATAGCCTACAAAGATGAATTTTAGTAATGCAGAATCAACAGCTCAGGGTCTTAACTAGTGCTATTCTACTAAGAACTCAGTGAAACATTTCAAGAACACATTTAAGTTAGTGTCACCTAAGACATACGAGATACAGCCATTTTCATCCTGTTTCGAGTACAAGAAAGCACATCTGGGAGCTAACTCTTGACTAATGATAAGCTAGGCTTCACTTACACTTGCACAGGGCTGCTGCTTCCAGCTGTTCTAGAAAGCAACAAGAATGGAGTTCCCTTGAAGGCACTATGCCAGAGCTTGAACCACAAGCTTCACCAGTGCACTTTTAAAAGCAGTTCAAGAGCACTGCATTCAAAAGTTGTTCACAGCATATTCAGCATCAAGAATTCAGGGTTTTTTGGTCAATCATATTTCAAATGGAATCTCAACCACATTAGTGTGTCCTTTTTGCCCCTGTACATTTACACATCAATATACACTACAGAAATTTTAGGAAGATTTAAATGTAAGCATGTTGACTTGGCTTGACGAAGTAAATTCTTTGAGAAAAGTCTGAAGGTGGCTTCCAAAAGCCATACTTGAAAAAAATACATGTGTTCCTTTAACACAAATATCTTTTTAATTGTTAAAAATCCTAGTCTTCCTTTATAAGTTCAGAATGCCAGATGTGCATTTTGTAGAAATCAAAAATATTTGCAGGGTCATTTTTACAGCCAGAAAGAATGACAATCAAGACCCACACTGACTAAACCCAAAACCACACCCAGATAGTTTCACTGCTCTACAGGCAGGAAAGTTAACTTGTGACAGAGGAATCTAGAAACAAATGGCATCTGCAAAGCAAAATAGCTATCAGGCTCATGGCAGGCTGCACCCAAGTGTCTTACAGAATCTATAGATGGGATGCAGACAGCATCTCTTCTATAGCTTAGGGCTCCACCTGGTAGAAGCAGCCTTGTTGTTTTGCAGGCATCTCTCATCACACCAAGACAAGTTCTGATGCTGATAGCTCAGAGAATTTATCCTGCTCAAAACAACTACTTTTCCCTGTTAGCCAGTCATAATAGTACTATGGTGAAAACTCACATGAACACCCTTAAATTCTTTCAGGTATTAGTACAGACAGAATGAACACAGGAGCCTTGTTTGAGTAACGCTCCTATGAAATTCTTGACAAAGAAAAAGTCTAAGCTTTCAAATAAAGCATTGAGGCAGGCACTGCCTTCTTCCACAAGTCAGTGCCTAGCTGAATGAAGTTTCAGCAAAAGCAGAGCACGAATACCACAATACATTATCCTTCACATCTCATGCTAATAAAACAGCTTCTAACAATGAAGGATGCAGGAAATGAGTGCTCCAGCAGTTGCAAGCACATTTACATCAAAGGCCACTGCACAAATGATGCAAGCACACAGGACTGAATGCAGAGCATTAACAAGAGACATCAAGAAGCAGGTACCAAGTTTGCTGTCTCCTCTTCACAAATACAGGCAAGTGTTCTCTCTCCCCACAGGCAGACTGCATCAACAGACCAGCCAAATGGAACCTAATGAAATACGAGCATGTTGGATTTTGCATTTCAAAAATTTCCTTTTATTCCTCTAAGGAATCATGCAGCTGCAGCAAATTTCTTTAGTGAAACCTGACTTGGCAAAGTAAGTTACTTCATATGTTTTATGACTCTGCCATCTGTTTTACCACCTAATTAGAAATGCACAAGTACTTTTTTGTAGTGTTATTGCAAGAGCATTACTTTTGTAGCCATATTTTGTTCTGGTAATGTCGCCTTCTGTTTATATTCTATACAGTGCAAATTTCTCCTCCTAAAATCCTAATAATTTTTCTGTTTTATTCAGGGAACAAGGATTTCATATGCACGACTCACTGAATGAGACTGGTTTGCAAATACACAAACCCCTTTTGAACAGGTGATTCAAGAACACAAGGTTATAGACCCGATGTTGCATAGTAATACAGCACTCATAAAGCTGAAACACTGTTAGGCGGATCTCTCCACATTTTTAGATGCTGTTTATTCTAAAACTGTTAGATATATGATTTGAAAAATTGATAGAGTTAATCTAACAGACCTAAAAGACCCAATCAGGCAATGAACTGTCTTTTAGGTCAACATATGCCTGCCAATCACATGATACATGATAGACTTTCATGGCTATTTTCACATATTATGGGCATTAAACTTGCAATGGCTAGAAACAGAGGGCATTCAGTTCATTAAATTAATATGGAATTATTAATAGTCACATCAGTTTATCAATTTTCACATTAAGTGCCAGTGTAAGGCAGTTTTCATCTTGTCCTGCTTAAAATACTGATCACACCTTTCTCACAGTACCACAAAAGGCATTTTCAAACTGAAAGTTCTCAAACTGTAAAGCAGTAACTTTTAAAAATTGCTTTTTGCTCCTGTTTCAAATCTCACAACTCTTACAATGCACAAAGTAACTCGGAACTGTTAAATGACTTTACAAGAATGTAACTGTGTAAGTTCCAAGTTTTAACAGAACAGGCTATCTAAAAAAAGTTCTTTACAAAGCAACCTATGTTAAAATCATAGATCAATTTCAGAACACAGAAGCAAGCATAACATTCATTTCTGACTATCTGGGGAATCAAGTCAAGCAGCTATCAAAACCTTCTGATAAAAAACCTAAAAATTAGTTTTTTAATCATACTTCCAAAGGCAAGGACCCATGGAAAAGGCATCATTAAGGATGGTGTACTATTACACATCACTAGATGGGTCTCAAGTGTGTCTCTCTTGCTATGACCTGACACTCAATGCAAACGCTAAAGGCATTCCGGCAGTGGTCACAGACCAAACTCAGTTTATTTTAAAGGCCAGCCTCCCCACAGAAAAACTACTACAGAAGTCTGTCTATGGTGAAATCCAGTATCTTTATCAACATTTGACTGATTTCATTCCATACACACTGCAATGCTAAACAGTATCAAGTATGAGCTGTTTTCCTTTCTGTACATATAACCTTTTAAATTCCAGTGAGAAGTATGTGACCTAATACCTTTTCAATGTTGCATGGTTTTCTCTGGCCTAAGAAACCTTCACTACCTCTGACTTATGAAAACATTTTCTTTTCAGCTGGTCACTTGCAAGCTTTCAATTCAGTGGCAGTACTATTAGCATCAGGTCACCACAGAGTCAGAAGCTAATTTTACTGCTTTTCTCCTTGAGGGGTTTATTTCTTTTACCTTAATGCAGTCAGAGTCCTGCATAAAGTCTGGAAAAGTTAGTGTTATTAAAACGCATTACTGCTGTTCATAGATGATAGCATGACTGGTCTTAGTTTGTTGTAAAACAGGAATTACGTTCCTGAAAATATCTTCTTCAAACCCCTGACCATCTAACTATGCCATTCTGACTGGGTTAGCTATGACCGTTTCACTATTTTATCATATTGTAGGTAATTTTTCATACTATCTTAAAAGAAATTCTAGTACTTGGCTACAAGATTGTTTCTGTATCAGTTTTCCCTCAGAGAAACACATTTTCCTCCATGTTTGTAAAAAAAAAGTCTCCTCTCCTAAAATTGTAGTAAAATTTCTTAGAAAGATTATAATATAAAACTTCACTCGTCAAACAACAGACTGTTTTCCTCAAATTTTCCAAACTACTCTTAACATCACTAGATCTTTTGCAATGCTCTTAACATCACTAGACTGCTTTTGCAATGCTCTTCAATATACTCCAGTCTGAAGAAACTCACAGAGTCTGCATGTTACAAACACGGTCTCAGTTTTAACTCATGCATCTTGCGGAGAATATTTTTGTTACTTTACTTTATTCCTCTATCTTATTTGACTGCAAGAGCTATAAAATTCAACCTCTGCAAGACAGAAAACACAACAGATATAGCTTAACTTTCACTTAACTTTTAGAAAAAGATGCTCTTCTACTAAAGTTCAACATGTAATAAACCAAGTTACCTAAAAAGAAACAACTTTCTCATTAAGATCCAATGAAAAACATTAAAGAGGCATGACAGTAAAGAAGTTTCTCAAAAATCAGGGCCTCCTAAAGTTTCACAATTATTCCAAACCAAAACATTTCATATCTCACTCTGGTTCTTGGGCAAAGATGAGCCGAGAAATTCCACCATTTTCGTGAGTGGCTGCACTATACAATCCTCAAGTGTAATTGTAACTACAAGCCCATTAGTAAACTAATAACTACATGCCCAAAATTAGTGATCAACAGGGAGACAGTTGCATGGGTGTACGCATACAGGCTTTCCTAAAATATTTTGTTGATCAGCTACTGGCCTCTTCGACACCATCTATCCACAAATTATAACCTCCCACACTCTCAACACAAAAAAAACCAGTTGGCAATGCCTACCATGGGATTTCTTAACAAAGCATAGAGGCATTTAAGATGTGGAATCAAAAGTGAGTATTTTCCCCTAAAAGCAGAAGGATAAAAAGCTGAAATCATTACTTAAGATCCAAGTTATTATCAAAACAAGATGTGAGAAAGAGGACATATTTTGGATTGAGATTTAGAATTTAGCTCCTCTAAGCCCAAATGGCAGCAACAGCTCCTGCTTAATTGTTATTATAAAATCACACCTGAGACAAGTTCTTCACAGAAAGAATGCTGCACCTGGAAGAACACTTGGTTAAGTCTCTTTAATATTTCTGAAACAAATGCATCTATATTTCTTCAGTTATTTTTTCTAAAACAGTCCTTTATGTTACACTATACACTAAAACAAAATGAGTACTGATGCAAACCAAATTAATAACTCAGATAAGCAGCTTTCTTGTTCTTTATCAGTACCTTAACTTTTCATTATTGTTCTTATCACAGTCTTCATTAAACAGGGAAAAACAATCAAGTACTGGCACTTCTCACGTCTCAAGTTAGTGGGTCTCTTCCTACGGGGTACTCTGAGATGCTGCAGAATACCTAGAATTAATTATGAAAGTTATCTGTAGCTATATTTTCTTCCTTACAACACTAACCATTTAATAACATTTCAGATGGCAAACTTGCTGAACTGAAAGAAGTTTCTGATATTTAGCCTAATGCATCTGCTCCTTAAATTCTGAATGATAATGCTGGACTGTATAGAGAAGGAGTCCACAGTGCAGTGTTTTCTTTCTAGGTTAAGTTTTCCTGGTTCATTATATACTCTACTTCCACTGAATATGAGTGAACTGGAACCTCAAGGCCATCAGGTCTAATCAGCAGCAGACAAAAAATACGCAGTCTGGACCAGTAAAGGAAGATTGCTTTAATAAATCATCTTCCATATGTAAACTGTATCAGTGTGAAACAAATTTCACATTCATTTTCAAATCAATTTCAAAAATGTAAACTTATTAAAAATCAGAGAATTCAAGTTGTGATAAGGTGCACTGAGCTACCAGTCATGACTCTACTGGATCAGTCACTGAAGCATTGCAGTGAACTCTTAATTTGGACAATATAAATTTTGACCTTACAAAAATCAGTTCTTATGAACGTGCCACGTTATTTCTTAAAATACAAGTGTTCTGAGGATTGCAATGAACCTTATTTGCATGTTACACTACATAGGTGAAATTAATTTAGGTGTTTAAGTGTGCAAGAACTTTATGATTTAGTGGTGTCATTCCAAAATAGCTTTTCTCCACAATTTCTCTTCTTCTTCACTTGGATTCAGTATCTGATTTTGCTTACTTTGATCTCCATGGGTAACAGTGGCAGACAGTTAATGATGAGCTGCTACCAGCCTTGCTTTGAGTAGGGCCTTCAGGTCCATCTACTCAAACATCTTCCATTGCGCGACCTCACCCATTGACTGTGGGTTTTGTGACTGACACAGCACGCCCGCAGACGTCTGTCACATTAACACTGTTTTTCTGTCTGTAGAATTTCTTTTACTCTGAGGTCTGAAATAAATCCCATTGGGCAAAGTATTGCTGGTATTAACCACTTCCATGTTAAAAGCCTTGTCAGGAGACAACACAGCTATACCAATAGGACTACACTGCTACATCTTGAAATGACAGACCTTCTTTACTGTGCACTGATGGGCTTGAATGGGAGTACTAGCAAAGAGAAAGACTGTACTACACATAGTTGGCTTTTTCTTCACAGATGTTTAATTTTTGCAAGACTTCCATGTTTACTGCTATCTATTTAATGTTAACAGAAACACTTCTGCCTGTCTGTATGTGGGTGCTATACATAAAGCATCCTCAGACTCCCAAAACAAGCATCAGAGTTAAAGATCAAGTCTAAAAGTAATACAGAAGGCTATTAAATTAGTGTTTCAGAGAGTAAAATGAAAGAGGTACCAAGGCCTGAATGCATGGCTGATCCCTGCTACCCACCTACTAAGCACAGGTGCAAAGCACCTTCATAAATAGCATTTTCTGTAATTTGCAGAAATATCTGTTTGGTCATACAGTATATTTACATGCCAATTCTTAATAAAATGTTGTGGGCCACTGCACCAGACATTCCCACACTCTTGCATCAAATGATGTAGTAAACTTACTGTTACAGAGAAAAACACAGTGCATTAAATGAACTTTACTGGCAGGAATTCAATGTACACTGTAATTACTTCAACTAAGGAGCCAATATCACCAAATAAGCATCATCAATTCTACTAAAGTAACAATTGCAGAGTTACTGTGCAACCAACTCTACATCTCTTGTTTGTTTTACCTTCTTTGCAGTCTTGGCTCCTCTCCATTATAAACTGATTACAGCATAGCTTACTTCGAATTCTCTGTAGTAACTGTCTATGTCATCTAACATCTTTAACACACCTTTCTCCATTATTCCCCCACTGTGCAAAGCCTGGACACTTCACTGTTACCAATCTATTGCCCCAAAGGTGTTGGGAATTTTGACCGAGACAAACCAAATCCTAAACAAAATATGACTAGTAAATACTAAGCCCCACTCTGGGCAAAGGAAATGAATTCTCTCACTGGTGCATTCTAAGGCAGCATTACTTAATCTACACTACATTTCTTTCCAAACTGTTCCTACCTTTCAACCCAATACTGTTTTTTCTGCAGGAAACTGAGAAATTTTTTTTCTGCTGAAAAGAGTTCCTAAGGCTCCAGAGTATAAGCCTAACCTGATGGTTATGGGTTGCACAACAACCCATAATTCAACATTCAACAAGCAGCTGTAACCACTGATAAATCCTTGGGCCTCAGGTGATGACTCTGACTCACAATAGTTAAGAAGACAGGATGAGCAGAAAAATAGGATTTAATAATCCCCTGGTCTGCAAGGTACATTTGCTATAAAGTGACTCTAAGTTATTTATATCCACAAGGACTATGACCAATTTCACATTCTGCAGACAGTAAGACTTAAAAATAACTTTTTATAACTATTCTGACAGCTGATTTTAAGTACTGCAATGGACTAATAAAATATAACCATTTCTTCCCTACTTGGCAATTTATAAAATGTAAAATATTTTGCAGAGCATTTAGTGGACATACATAATACCAACTGTTCTATTTACTTGGTTCCTCACATAAATTCTTTTTAAAGTAGAAAGGAGGCTTAACACAGTTGTCCTGTAATTGTGTGTTTGAGGCAGGCAGGCTACAATATGTTCACAAGAATGCTGTCACTAGCCTACAAAACTACCTTGTTCACATAAAATAGTTTTCAATTTAGATGCAAAGTAGTTTCAATAGCTTGGAGGCATTAGAAGTTTACTGGAAGCCGGCTATGAACATTCTTAAGGGGGCGGGGAGTTCCCTGTCTAGAAGACATGTTATCAGCCACTGATTCCCAGGACCACTATATCCTATAGCACTCACTAGGGTGGCAACGCAACCAAATCTAATCACAAAAGTTAAAAGATTTTTCTCATAAAATTATTTCTTCTTCAGTTGTAAAACTGCAGCAAAAATAATGTTGTCAGTTGGCTGAAATGCAGCGCCTAAACAACTTTTTACTTTTTTACAACTTTTTACCTTTTTTTTTTTTACAACTTTACTGTATCTACAGTATCCTTTGACATCGGAGACTGCCATATATCAGTTTCGAAGACAGCAACATCTTTTGCCTCAGCAATTATCTCCTTCCAAGTCAGATATACTTAAAATTTAACAGGAGCAAAAACACTTCTTAGATGGAACACCTCTGTTTCAGGGTAATCCCTCAGAAAAAGTAGATACAGGCAGTGGGTGACTTAGTATCCACGGTTAAGAACACAACTGTTCTTACGGGCACTGGAAGTCGGTCTGAATACAGAAGACACATGGACCACTGCAACATTTCCAACTACACTTACTTAACAGTCTTGCTCTCCTCCTCGGTTGTCTTTATCCAGCACTGCCTTATCTTCACATCTCTCCCTGCCCCACTTCCCCACGCCCATCCCTTCCCCTCAACAGCCTACTATTTCTATGGGTTATTTATCTAAAGAGTACATGATCACAGGTGACAGAGATTACAACAAGTGCACAGCTAGGACACACTCCAGTTTTCACTTTCATGGCTAAAGATTCTCTCCTTAAGGTCCAAAAAACATAAAGACAACATTATTACAACATTGTCAAAGAACACACAATTCAAAATATTTCACCTTAAAATGTTTGTAATATTTCCCTTCCTCAAATTCGGAAGAGCACTCAAAAGGGAAGACTGAGATCAATGAATTTGAAATAGTGAAGGAGTACATTCACTATTCAGCATCACAGCTTATTTAACCTCACAGCTGACCTCTCATGCAGTGGACTAAAGGCTTTTTTGATCTTTTCGTGCAATACTACATCATACTCTCCTGTTTTTGCAGAAAAGAATAAAGGGTAAACGTGACTAGCACCATCAATCCTTAAAATTTTTACCATTTGAAGGCTTCCACAAAAAGCGTTTGACAAACTGTCGTGCAAGCATACACTGAAGGATTTAAATCTGCATCAGAGATTGACATATCAAACAGTTGCTCTTCATTCTATTAGGAATCACAGTTTCCCAGGACTTAAACGTTGAGGCACATGCTATTAGATTAATAAGTCAGCTGAAAAGAAGAGGATTTTTAATTAAGAATCCAGTTATGATCACTAATAATTATCCTGAAAACTAACAGAATAGCAGTATCTTCTCCCAGTCCAGCCTCTCTCTCAGGAGCTCCTCTCTTTTCAGTTTAACTTTCAGTGGAAAAGAACAACTGATCGGTTATGGAGAGATCTGAGCATAAAACTATCTCCAGACACTGAAAAGCCATCAGAGGCACGTATCACTTCTGGAAGCGCAACGTTTTGCAGTGCAGAATGCAAGTCTCTTTACAATAAGAACTGAAAATGCAAGCGTGAAACAAAATATCAGGGTCATTTTGAGACTGAAAATAAACATTTTGGCAATCTTTCTGCCAGGACGGTTTGGGGATGCTACAAAACAAACACACATATTGCTCTCCAAGCGACTCTTGGGATACGCATGGCCCACTTAAGATTTTCATTTTAAAGACTCAATTAAGGGGAAGGAGCTGAAGCAATTAACTTCAATTTAAAAGAAACCCAAAAGCAAACACCAAATCGCTTACCTAACCAAACAGGTGAGCATCGGAACGCTCTTTTATTTGGGGAACTTAATAACATACTTCGTACTTCTCCCTTGTGTTACAACCAAACAAAAGCTCTAGTTACCACCAACAACAGAAAAGCCTAGCATCGGAAAGCGGGCAGCAATTAAATGTTACAGAAACCCTGCTCTTACTCACCCTAGAACCGCAGCGCCCACAAACACGCACAGGGTCTCCGGCACCCGGCCGGGGCAGGAGTCGCCGCCGCAGCCGCCGCAGCCGCCGCT
>VXBT01011817.1:34991-67585 GCA_013400235.1 Oriolus oriolus
CTTCCGCCTGAGGCGCGTGCGGGGCCGGGCCAGGCGGGGCGTGGCGGGGGCGGGTAACGGGCGGGGCGGGGCCGGCGCCTTCCCCGGGCGGGTCAGCCTGGTGTGGGGCCGTGTCCCGTTTGTCCCACGGCACCGTAACTCCGAGCCTCAAATGGCGTCTGCTTTCCTCTCCTGCTTCTCCTTTGTTTCAGCCGAAACTCTTAAGGGAGACAGTGAGAAAACATTGTAGCTCGATGTCCGTCCTTCCTTCCCCCCAGCTAATCCCCGATCTTGAGAATAGAGGAGGCGTGTCCTGCCGTGGTAAGGAGATAAATTCCCGACATCTGTCGCTAGGTTTATAAACACAATTATTTTTAGTGGAGCTTTCCTCAGGCCACAAGTATAAGCTGAGAAAACATTTGATGTACTGAATTTAAGGAAAATGATCACTGGCAGAAGGGAACGTGAAGCAGTGAGCCTCTTAGGAGTTTTGGTTTGGGTTTTTTTTTATAGTAATGGACCACTCCATGCATGGAGGATTTTATAGATGCCAAACAGAACAGGGAGATAGGAGAGTTTCCATGTTAATTACAATCATTCAAATAATAATAACAACAGTGCCTTAATAACTGTATCTTTTACTGCTACATTGTGGACATAAAGGGGAGCTTTGTGCAAACAAAACATGATTTAAACTCATTATGTAAGTGATGTAATGAAACATAAACATAATATCAAAATTGACTGCTCAGTGCGTGTCTTTGTTTTTCACACTGTAACCATTCACAGACAATACAAATGGTCTTGAAGCATCTCCTCCACCACATAATTGCTTGGCTGAAGGTAGTTTCCAAGTCTGGAAATTCCAGATTTTATCACCTCAGATGGAAAGCTTTGACCTCGGTGTTCACCTCATGGAATCATTGCATTTCGCTTGCAAAGCAGGCGCACTTTAAAATTTTCATTGTTGTTCTCTGTGCTCTGTTGTCTGAAATTTTTGACATCTTGACATTTTTGACATCATTTAGCCAGTGTTTAGTACATATCCCTCTAGAATTGAATTTTAGTGATCTTACATTTCAATATGTGCTAATTTTTGCAAATTCCATAGTTTGAGAAATTGATAGCAATCCACATGCAATTCATTCTGATTAAAATATCAAAATATGTCCATTTACACAAAGAAATGCTGGATTCTGTTAAATGGTGAGGGGGGAGGGGAAAGGAGGGGAGGAAAGGAAAGCTAGTAACATTGAGTCAACCAAATGTCCAAAATAAAACACAAAATATTTTTGATATTTCATGACAGGGAAAAGTTTTCATGGTATCATGTGTTGGAAGAGTCTTTGCATGATCCTGTACAAATAATGATCTGGGAGTCCTCAAGAAATCCTGGCCCAACTTCTGCAGCCCTTTGAGTATCTCTGTGCTGTATTACTTTTTAATACTTGTTCCAGAACCCTTCTGGTGCAAAAGTGGGTGAGCCATAGTTAAGGTCTCATTAATACTGATGTTTGCAGCCATTTAGTACTTCCTTGTTCCTTCAATACTAGAGCTAGTCCAAAATAACCTTTGCCCTGTAAGACATACAGTATACTTACCGGGATGTTGGTAGCAGCTCTTTCACTCTATGGTAATGCCCCTTTGCATAGAATGGTTTGGGTTGGAAGAGACTTTAAAGATCGTCTAGTTCCAACCCCCTGTCATGGGCAGGGATGACACCCACTAGACCAGGTTGCTCAGAACCCCACCCAGCCTGGCTTTGAACACTTCCAGGGATGGGGCATCCACAACATCTCTGGGCAACCTGTTCCAGTGCCTCACAACCTTCAAAATAAAGAATTTCTTCCTAAGATCTAATCTAAATCTAACTTTTTAGTCTATAACCATTTTCCCCTTGCCCTATCACTAATCTGCCCATATAAGACATTGCTCTTTTTACCCTTTAGGTACTGGAAAGCCTCAATGAGCTCCTGCCAGAACCTTCTCTTCTCCAGGCTGAACAACCTGAGTTCTCTCAGCCTGTCTTTGTAAGAGAGATGCTTCAGTCCCCTGACCATTTTCATGGCCTCTTCTGGACTCTCTCTAACAATAATCTTTCTTATGCTGAGGACTCCATACCTGGACACAGCACTCCACCTGGGGTCTCCTGAGGGGGACAATCACCTACCTTGATTTGCTGGCCACCCCTCTTTTGATACAGCCCAGGATAGCATTGGCCTTCTGGGCTGCAAGTGAACTGTCCAAGTCCTTCTCAGTATGGTTGCTCTCAGCAAGTTCTTCTCCCAGTCTGGACTCACATCTGGCATTGCTCCGACCCAGGTGCAGCACTTTGCACCTGGATTTGTTGAACTCGAGGTTCCTATGGGCCCACTTCTCAAGTTTGTCCACGTCCCCCTGGATAGGACCTCTTCCTTCTTCGTGCCAACTGCACCACTCAGCTTCATGGATCTGCAGACTTGCTGAGGGTGCACTCAATCCCACTGATAGTGCTACTGATAAAGGTATTAAAGAGCCCTGGTACCAAGATGGACCCCTGAGGGACACAACTCATCACCAGCCTCCACCTGGACATAAGAGCACTGACCACAACTCTGGCTGCATCCATCCAGCCAGTTCCTTATTCACTGAATAGTCCATCCATTAAATCCATGTTTTTTAAATAAGGGTGTCATGTGGGACTGCCTTACAGAAGGACTTACAGAAGTCTAGGTAGTTGACATCTGTCAGTCTTCCCTTGTCACCTGCTGCTGTCACTCTATCGTGGAAGGCCACCAGATTGGTCAGGCATGACTTGCCCTTAGTGAAGCCATGCTGGCTCTCTTGGATCATCTCCTTGTCTTGTATGTGCTTAATGTTGCTTCCATGAGTGTCTGCTCCATAGTCTTCCCAGGCAAGGGAGAGTCTCTTGTATGTAGTTCCCTGGGTCTTCCTTTTTCCCCTTTTTAAAAATAGGGATGATGTTTCCCTTTTTCCAGTCACTGAGGACTTCACATGACTGCCAGGGTTTTCCAAATATGGTGTAGAGTAGCTTGGCAACAGCATCAGTCAGGTCCCTCAGGACCCTGGGATGCATCTCATCAGGCCCCACAGACTTGTAGCTATTCAGTTTCATCAAGTGGTCTTGAACATGCTCTTCACTTACAGTGGGAGGGACTTCATCCCCATTTTGCACCATGCTTCTTGTTAATGAATGTGGTCTTTGTCCTTCTGATCTCTCTTTGGAGCTATCTTAAGACAAAAAAAAATATTTTGCATTTTTGTTTCATGGTCCAAACTGCATGTTATAATGCAATAAGAAGCAGTTTATAGTATACCCTTCATTTTTTTCTTGGATGTGTCCCCTGGCACCTTACCTAAACCAAGTGGAAAAAATGAGCTCTTTAACCCAAAACTAAAATGAGTATTTTCATGAAAATGCACTACATTAGTAATTCCTATTCAATTGCTAACAAGTGACCATAATGAGAGCATCTCTGGATCACCTGGAATATTTTAGGGCATGACTGTGTCTCCTCAGTGTAAGAGAGCAACTGGTCAAAGGAGAGCAACTACTTCACTCCATTGACTGTATAAGAACTTAGGGTTCACAGCCCAAGGCAGCAAGAGGTTTGAATTGCTCTCTGGTCCTTAAATGCTACAGCAGGTTCCTAAAACCATACAGGCAGTGTAGCAGACATTTGCAGTGTGGCTACAAAGGGTGTAGGTAATGAATGTCCTTTGTTATGTATTAACATATGTGCTAGTACAGCTCTGCACATAAAATACTTGAAGGGAAAAATTACGAAGAATAATGAAGCAGAGATGTAATTAATTGTGTGCTAGTAGTACTTGCATTATGTACCTTAATACAACTAAGAAATCAACTGACAAAGATCTCATTTATTTTAAAAAGCTGAAAATACAGTGGACGTGTCAGAAAAAACATGTCCAAATCTTTGGGAAAAACATTGATGTGCAACTTCCATTCCCACAGAACAAAAAATACTTGTTCCCTTTACTTTAGCACACATTTAGTAGCACACAATTTATATTTAAAGTATGCATAATTTAACACTGTAATTTTATCTTAGATTTCTGTTGACATGAATAAATGAACCACATTCTTTGGAAAACCATCTTATCATGCATAAAATGTCCATTCTTCCTTTAAGTGCTCAATAAATCTTCCAGGGTGAGAGACACTTAATTTTTTGAAGGGACAAAAGAGAAAAGGAACAAAACCACTTACTGGTTCTTGAGGGCACCCTCCTATTTCAACCCAGAATTGATTACCCAGGCATCTGCTGGGTCTGTGGGTGTGTGGGCCTTTGTATTGTGAAGTATTGCTGAACTGAAATGGATACATGGAGGTAGCATTTCCTGGTATTATGGTTAATTTCTTCTCTTTTAGGCTGGTGGCACAACTGTATTAAAACTTATTACACAACATTTTATTTACCAATGCGTAAGGAAGCATAAAATGTATTTGTGATTTAATAGAATTTCTAAGTAGCAGGACAGTTGAAAAGAAATCACGCAGCCTAAATCCACATGGATTCTGAGGAGAATCACCCCCCAATAAAAGGAAAGAGCTAGAAGCTTTTATCCACCTTCAGTTGTGAGAAAGCATAAGTACTAATGAGTGAAGGATATGTTAAACAATTACTTGGCTAATTATTAACATACTCCTACTTCTCAGGTTTGTAACTTTGTGTGCTTTCCTGTGCTTTTGTGTAAGGGATAGTCAGGTTTTAAGGACATCCTACTCCTGAGATATATAACTGGCATGCTCAAGGGCAGACTTGGGACGTAGCTCCCACTTCACACAACCGAGAGTGATGGCTGCCTTGAGGCAGTGGTGTATCTATCTACTGGTGGGGGGTGGTCAGATCTCCCTCTGAGTGTGCCTGTTTCTCTCTGAAAACTAGCAGGAAAATCTGATGTGACAAAGCTTATTTTGGTGCCTGCTGTTAGGCAGTACAACTCCAGGCCTTAGGTGACAGACTACTGGATTGGAATTCATGTAATCTTAGTTCTACTCTGTGCTGGTTTTGGCTGGGGTAGAGTTGATTTTCTTCACAGTAGATAGTGTGGGGCTATGCTTGGGATTTATGCTGGAAACACTGTTGATAACACAGGGATGTTTTAGTTACTGCTGAGCAGCGCTTGTACAGCCTCAAGGCCTTTTCTCTTCTCACACTGTCTCACCAGGGAGGAGACTGGGGATGCACAAGAAGTTGGAGGGGACACAGCTGGGACAGCTGGCCACAACTGACTCAAGGGATGTGCTGTATGAGCCATACCATACAGTGTCATGCTCAGCAATAAAAAGGGGGAGAAGAAGAAGGAAGAGTGGGGACATTTGGAGTGATGGCGTTCTCATCCCAAGTAACACATGGTGGAGCTCTGCTGTTCTGGAGGTGCCTGAACACCTGCCTGCCCATGGGAAGTGGTGAATTAATTCCTTGTTTTCCTTTGCTTGTGCGCGTGGCTCTTGCTTTCCCTATTAAACTGTCTTTATCTCAACCCTTGAGCCTTCTCACCTTCTGGTTCTCCCCACCTCCCCCCCACCCTACTGCAAGGGAGTGAGTGAGGGACTGCAAGGTACTCAGTTGCCAACTGGAGTTAAACTACAGCATAACCTCACAGTGTCACTAATTTGCTCTGATCTTGGCCAGTCCCTCCATTTCCCATCCCAGCTTTTATCTGCCTTTTACAATTAGAGGTTAAGCTCTGTAGGCACAGTCTTTGTTTCTCTATGTTTTTTCAGCACATACAACCTGGGGAATGTTTTTGTGATGTGCACAGATAAACAAATATGCAATGCAGTACAGATTCTGAATGCTACCAATCAACACACACACAAAGCTTGTGTGGACAGTTGTTCCTTCTACTCTTGCCCAATGCAAGGAAATCTTAATCTATCAGCTTCCCAGAAGCTTCACATCATCTGTGACTGCCTGCAAACCTGTCACATGTATATCCCTACACTTGCAAACAAGTACATACACCCTAAAAAACCCATAGTGGGATGACTGTAATAAGATGTTGGGTAATGAGATACTTGCATTTCCTTAGCTCTTTTAGCTGTCCAGAGAACAATATTCTCAGTATTCCATCTGAGCTAGTCATGGTTCTTAACACTTACAGCTTTCTTACCAATTTGAAAAGATACATCCCCAAATGCATCATCCCTATACAGAAAGTAATGTTAAGTGACTTGAGTTACAAGGAATTCATGAGTAATGATGAGTTTGCAGTCATTCATCTTGTCATTCAATAGAGCTAGGACAAATTATATCATTCTAGTAGGTGACTAGGAATCTGGAAATCTGCGAGTTGAGGGTTACAGCAAAGTTGGTTCATAATATATAAGAATGGGCAAAAACATTTTTAAGACCATAATTAAGGAATTACCAAGTGTCTAAAATATAAAAGCATTAAAATGTGTAATTGAATGTGTATTGCATACATTTGTAACATGTCTTCATAGTTTAATTAACTTCAGTTTAAAACATAAGATATGAAAAGCAATGTCAAATTGTTTAACCAAAATAGAAAGATGTAAAATGTGTACTTTATATCGAGTACCTGTCTGCATGGCATCGGTGTAATATCTTTAAGTGGCATTTGTTGGGACTGAGCTCCTTTATGGTACTGCCTTTTCTGAAAAATGTGTTCTTTCCACATGCTATTTTATTGAAATCAGTATTTGCCACTGAATGCTGTTTCTTCTTTTAGTCTGCATGTTATATAATCCATATCCTGATATATATTCAGTCAGAACACTTAAGCTGAACAATCATCTCCAAACCAATATGGGTTTAAAATAGCTCAAAGTAGACCTAAACTCAACTCATTTTTCTGTTATTAAAATAACACAAAATTTTGTATAATTTTCAAATTTTAGTGTTGCCTATGTAATTATTTAATCTTTTTATGTATATTCTGCTTTTCATATCCTTCTTTTTCTATTACTTCTATTTTTCATACTTGATATGGTTTCATACTTATATCATGGTTTTTTCCATACCTTTTTCTTGTGTGATTTTCTAGTCCCTTTCTCCACCTCTTTCTTTCATTGCTGGTTTCCTTCTTACATCTAATGGGGTTGTGCTAGAGTAGAGTCAGGTAAACTGCAGTCTGGTTTCTACTTCTGTGGCCGGCATTTCAGGAGTCACTTTCTATCCTCATCTCTGCATCCCAGTCTGGAAAAACAAGATAATAAAGCTGGCTCCTGTGTGGTTAGCTTTGAGACATACTGATGGAAAGCTCCTTTAAACACAATTATTCTCTTTCTGTATCATACCTCTTCCCTACCTCAGTGATCTTCTCAGTGCTCATCATTATTTTCAGCTCCTCAACTAATTCTTAGCTCCCCTTTCTCCTTCCCTCCTCCTCCACACCCCATCTTCTACCAGTAATGTAGGCCTTCAGCATAGTATGGGTATTACTAATTTTGCCATGTTGTGCAGATTATGTGTCAGCTGCATTCACTTTATCTCTCCCTTGAAGGAGAGCTGTGGCAGCTCTCAAGTGACAGGTTCAATTGATTTCATGCTGACTGATGTCAGTAAAGAACATGAAGGATGGTGCAACACCTGATTATAGTTATAAAAATGATCAGAAGACTCTTAGGAAGATAAGAGATATAGAAAAAGCAGTAAATGTTCAGTTACGAATAGCAATCACGGTGTCCTATGAAACCCTGTAAAGAGCAAATGCACACACATGAAGGCAGCCCTCATGTTTGTTCATGAGGTTATTTAAATTGTGGTCGCATGGATCTAGGGCTTTTGGGAAAAGATTTAGACAAGAACTACTTGGAGATTATAATGCTAATGTCAAGCAGAAATCAAATGTTAGCCATATCTTGACTATGAGGAAAAGATATGCCCCATTTGTGTCAGCGCGTTTCTACATCCATGGTCCTTTGCTATGGACCTATTTTTCTGACGTTTGTCTATACAGCCTTTGGCTTTGAAAGACCTTAATCACTTTCAGTGAAGGAGTAGGAAATAGTCAAAGCCTGCCAATGCTAAGTGTCTCAGACTGAGTGCCAGAAGTGCTATTCAGTAAGTCGTGAAGTAAAACTGGCTCAGTCTATATGGCTGTAGTGAAATAAAATGCACCCACCGACATTCTGATGTTACTCTCAGGAGCTAAATATTCCCACTCTGTAATGTGGAGATGATGTAGAGACTGGAGGAACGATGACAAAGCATACTGCAGTTTTTATGGGTTGTAAAACCATAAACTATAGACCACATCAGACTAAGCTATAGGTCATAAAAGTTAAGCAGGGTTTATTCTGCCTTAGATGGAAGAGCACCTAGGATAAATAAAGGAATTGTTTGAATGCTCATCATTTTTTGTAAACACTGATTCATGTTCCAGATACATGCCCATTTTATAGCTCTATCATTGCTGATCACTCTAAAATCCCATGGCACTTTGTGAAAGAACACACTTTTAGCTCTGACCTCATAACTACAGCAACATCTCTTACACATCCTGCAGTTCTAACTGGAACCACTGGTTTTCACAGACTGCCCCAGCCCCCAGTTCTGTATTTAGACTTAAATGTTTTCTTATAGGCTGTTACGTAGCCACTGTTTCCTCTGGTCAGCAGTTCAGCTGAGGGCTTCTGGAAAGATGCAATTCCAATAAAGTGCTGGATGCAGACCAGTGTAGATATATTGCTGATGGTTTATTTTGATTTTTTTCTTTAGATGAAAAAGAATCAAGACTAGATATAGGATTATTAGAAAAGAAGCAACCCTCAGGATGCCAAAACAAACCAGAAACAAAAAAAACCCCCACCAATGTTGTACTGATCATTAAATACCTGGAATATTTTCCAAAATGCTGTCACTAAAACATATCAACAGTAAGCCAAGGTTTTTTATGTTCTATAATAAATCTAGAGGATCTTCACGGAAAAAAAAATTGAATTCATGCAATAATATGAATGAGAAGTATGTTGATTCTTTCTCAGAAAAACAAATTACCATTCAGTGAAATGTAAAAATCATCAGAAATGTTAGAACTATGAAAATACAAAATGCTATTTTCATATGAAACACAATGTTCCCAGGCCATGCATTCTGAAGTATATTACAGAGTCAGGAATTTAGCAAGATGGAGACAACCATGACAAAAATAAACCAAGTAGTAATAATAATTAATTTTTCAAAAGGTGCCTTAAGAAGCATGTGCTTTAAAAGGGGATAAGATAACCTGCAATTATTTGAGAGCCAAAGAGGATTTACTTTGGGGATAACTTATTTAGTGACTGTGCACATGAAAGATTCTTTCAGCAGCAGTTTTTGGTGGACAGTCAAAGAGAGAGTAATCCAAAACAGGTGGGCATGCAGGATTCATGCAGTAATTCCGATTATTGTCTATACTCATGATAATGCATGTCCAGTTGTTTTGTTGTTTGTTTTTTTTTCCATGAACTGACCCAGTTAAAGATTTGTGTATTTAATATGCCTGAGAAGCTATAATTAGAACATTTTTAATTATTCATCACTCTTAACTCTTCTCTCGAGTGCAGTAATTTGATACGACAGTTCTGAATACTGGAATAGCACCTTGTTCTGAGGAACTTTCTGACAATGCTTAAGCTTCTGTTTCTCCTATGTGATTTTTGCCAATCCCGCAATTTTATGTGAAGGCCAATAATTGTCTTGGAATATTTGTCTTGTTATGAATATTTGACACTGACTCTATCCTGGAAAAATGATGCAAATTCATTTACCTAAATACATACATTTGAGCACATTGGAAAAGGCTTTTTTTGTTTGAAAGTTAAAGTGTATTTTAGGCTTATCAGCTATACTGTACTGTGACTAATTAAAATTGAAGTGCTCTGTTGCAGAACAGCTATTATGCAGACAAGGTAAGCCATGGCATGTTTCCTTCCATTATTTTGGAAGTGTTCTCTTCAGGACAGTCAGCAAATAATTTACTTTTCTGCTTATTCAGGACATGATCAAACCACTGGAGTTAGTATCAAGATCACAGAGACTCCAAAGAGCTCTGGACAAATATTTATGAAAAATGATGCAAAATTACTAAGCACTACCAAGCTGTAGTATGTCATATTTGCTCATACCCATTCCTGTGATCTGGACTGAGGCAACCTACTTTACATGGGCCATAGTACACATTCTTGCTCAGCAGAAAACATTCTGATAGATTGTTAAAACAAACCTGTGCTAAAATGACTCCCTGGAAATGCTGAAAACATGTTTTTAAATTCATGCACCAATTCACAGGTAAAGCTCATGATTATAGCTATGGTCACTGCTAATGTCAGGTTAAAAAGCAAATTAATATTTAATAGCATACACCAAATGAATAATTTTACAGCAGTGTGATCTACCACAAGTGTTGAATTACATCATCAATTTACTTGATCACATTTCACCTCCTTTGTAAAAGCTGAAATGCAAACATATTTAACTCACTCGTCTGCACTGACTTTCTCTAACTAGTATGCTTGACATACACTTCTCCTGGGATTCCTAGGCCCATGCTTAGTTTTTTTTCTGTAATCTTAGTGAGGCCAATGAACTATTTAGTTTCTTCTCAGGTTTCTACATACAAGTGAAAACTAATCTATTTTATGTGGTATGAGACTATTTCAGGTACTACAGCATGAGAGCTGAAAGCAGAAAGTTTGCTGTAAGGTATCCTGAAACAGTGCCACTCAGGGTTTATGTAGGAGATGTGCTCTTCTTGCTGTAGACCTTGACATTCCTCAGTAACCACATTTTGAGCTAGTGCCTGTACAAAGGTCCAGGATTAACCCTTGAACCTTACACTGTCATTGTGCACTGATTCCTATGTACAAGCAGACTGCAACCTGAGGTGGCCACAAAAGGATACACAAATACAATGCAAACATTATACATACCTTTTTTTAATTCCCTCCACTAAAAAGCAAGACTAAAAACTCCCTTTTGGAGTGCTTTCCTGTTTTCCTGAGTGATTGTTGCTATCATACCTCCCGCTGCCTTTGTCCCCCAGTTAAATTCAGACTCTGAGAATACTACACCTTCTGAAAAGATGGGGACAGACATTATGCCTTCTCCTTAGGACTTAGATGTGGAAGAACATGGCTAACAGGGTACACCTTGCAAAAAGTAGCAGAGGTGATATTGCTGTGCCTCAAGTTCAAACAGTAACCCCAGGGTGTTGGGCTACACTGTATGCTGGAAGAGAGATTAGGTCTTGTCGGCCAAAGAAAGAGTCTCGTTCTCAGACCCGGAGGTGATCCTGGGATTACAGCCCGGTCACCGGGGATGGGCTGAGAGAGCATTGTGGGTTTCTGGACAGTGTCAGCCCTATGAGATGTGATAATTGCAGTTTGTGACCTTGTAAGGTATTGTTTACCTTTTACCATAATAGGCAATGTCTGGGAAATACTCCAGGTGATTGGGGGACACTGAGGTGAACTTCTTTCCTGTTTATATGATGTGATATCCTGTAGGTACTGGTATTTAAGGGAATTTCTGATGCGCAATAAAGGCTTTGCACTTTTTCCTCCATGTGTGCAGAGTCCAGGCCCATGCGTGAATACTGCACCAGGGGACCAGTTTTTTGAAGGAGCAAGACTTTCACCTTGCACAGCACCTATGGGTGCTGTGTTGCAGGTGCTACAAACAGGAGCCTTGGTTTCTTGTAGTGTGAATGGGGATACAGGGTGGGTTGCAGTCCTTCTATCAGCATGAAGGCATGGGTGAGTGGGGGCATGTTCTCAGCAAGTGCGCTTGCAAGAGCTGGTTGGGGTCCACTGCTTTCCCTTCCTCCAGCTGGCTGAAGTGGCTTGATCTATAGGGGACAGTGGTTGCTGATCTGTCATCCTCCCTGCAGGAGGAAGCTGCTTCCAGCCCCTACTCACTATACCTCCTTGGTGTATGCAAAGGGTATAGACATCCCTCTCCTAGTCCATCTCTCTTTCCCCATGCAGTGCCTCTGGCTCAAAAGGGACAAATCTCTGTGGCCATTGTGCCCACTAAGGCAAAGAAGCCCTTTGTAATATTTCTTCTGGTTCTAGGGTAGAGCAAAGTGGGTGGCATGTTGCAGGGCTCAATTTCTTCTTATTAATACCTTTGGAGTCTTCCTACCTGTCTCAGACTGATGTAGTAGGAAATTCACACCTGTTTTTTTCCTGATGGAAGTAATGATTATGGAAGTATCACATCTCAGCAAAAAACTTTCTTTGTACATCTGGATTCTGTGTAAGGCCAGAAAGAATATTTATAAGGAGACAGATGAGGGACTGAATATATTCCTTCTCCCAGCCTCATTCTCATTCCTTGCCATCCCAATGACCAAAAAACAAACAAACAAAAAGTTGCAGCCCTGCATTGAGATTATCCTCTGCAAAATCACAGGATAGTTTGCGTTGGAAGGGACCCTTAAAGACCATCTACTCCAACCTTCCTTCAATAAGCAAGGACATCTTCAAAAAGATCAGGTTGTTCAGAGCCCTGTCCAACCTGACTTTGAATGTTTGCAGGAATGGTGCATCTACCACTTCTTTGAGCAACTTGTTCCAAAGTCTCAACGCATTCATTGTAAAAATTTATCTCTAATTAAAGTAACTTTAATGAGCTCTAGGTGGGTGTATCTGGATGTCTTAAGTCCATGGTAAAGCCTTGGTATTTATTAAGAATGCACATATGAAATTGTGCATAGGTAAAGAAAGCCTAATTGTTTAACAAACTGAAGATTGGGCTGCATATTTGTATTTAATATTGAGAATACTTGCCTGTACAAATCTCCCCCTACCCTTTTCCTGTCCAAGTCTTACAAAAATTAGACATTTGTATGTGCAAAATTCAAGTAAAACATTTTTTATTACTTCCTTCTTTGAAGCATAACATCTATGACCTTAGCAAGGTTTTACATTTGTCCTCCTCCAGCATTTCTAGTTGCCAATGTAAATACCTGCCATTATATTTAGAACATTTTGACATGTTTTTCAGGTGTTGTGACAGCTATTTCTACAAATGCTTTAATGGAACAATTGCGTTTAAAATACCAACAAAGGCCATGGACTGAAACTCTGAAACTTGTTTATTTTTGCATGGTAAGAATCACAGGTTAGGTGAGAGAAGGATATGTGGTATGAGAATATGTTTCCAAGGTAGTTAAAAAATTGTTTGACTTTCAAAAACAACAAGCAAAACCAACCAAACAAAAAACCCTATGCAATCCAAAACCAACCGAAAGATAACCCCAAGAAAAACTTGGTGCCTAGTATAGCCTGGCTCCCCATTTTTCTTAGGACAATAGATTACAAAAGTTTCCTGCTTAATTTTAACACTTTAGGGGTTGTTTCTTGCATTATTTTAACTATTCAGGAGTTAATACTGATTGTCTACTAGTTTAGGTTACTTTCCATTCATTATCATTACCATATTCATGGTATGCAAAGACAATTTATTGACTATAGGACTGGGAGAAAATACTGTTTTTTAGAAACTGGTCTGAAATATGTTATCTAGACTTTCTGCTGCTGTGGTATACCTTAAATCATTCCATGCTTCCTGCCCTTCCAATAGCTAATTTAAGAATCATCTTTGTAAAGAGTAGATTAGCACAACTGCTGTGAGCTCAGTGCAAAAAATTGCCATTTGTTTCCATGCTTCTTTTTATTAATGCTTAACTCGAGCCTTACTCTGAAAACAATGTCCTGAATCTGAACAAAGTGAAAACTCTTCAGCAGTGAGTGTTCTTTATTAACTGAAGTGTGGAGTATGAGAAATTTTCAGACAAGAGCTTGAAGAGAAACTGGGAGAGTTTGCTTGCTACTGAAGTGATTATCTTCAGCTGAAACTTGTATCCCCATCTAACCAAGTACTCCTGTGGCACTTGCTGATCTATTTGCTCAGGCAGATTTTTTCTAAAATAAAAACACAAGTATTTTCTTAGCTTATCTCTAGCTTCACAGTAAAATTAGCTGACACATCTGGTGATCAGCTCAAAAGGAAAGGGAGTGGAAAGCCTCTCCTTGCTTGAAAGGCATCTGGTATGTAATTACTGCACAGCAATGTCTTCACAAACCCATTCACTGCTGCCATTCTAGAGATAGCTCCAATCATAGGTAACCTCTGTGTTTGACAAAAACAAATAGCCAGTGTTTTGTTGTACGGGGCATTTGTGTGCTGTGTCTCTTAGCTAGTAATTTAAGGAATCTTTGTCTCTTGTTTTCACGAATGTGCTAGGATAACCCACTTCGAAGGCCTGTCAGTAATGCTCCAGATGGTCCATTGCTTTCTTGCATGGAGAAGATAGAGAGGACATTAAATGGTAATGAGCTGTTGGATAACTCAAAGTATATTTTTTAATATTCTGTGGAATCTACCAATCCTTCTCTATTGATGTTCTTCACAAAGAGGTTAAACGTACAAACGCAGAGGTGGATAAGAGACAAGAGACTTGCGACTCGTCTTTGGGCTAAGCCTTCAGGCTATAGCTATTCTTAAAGCCTGAGAATATTCTCTACCCAGCACAGCACTTATTAATCGTGGACTAATAGTTGTCATTAAGAAGTTATTCAAGAGATACTATTTGCTCATTACCTAAAACATATCCTTTAAAGCAAGATAATACTGGTTCTACTTCTTGATCATTGCAGTTTGATTAAATTGCATTTCTGGTTTTTGCAGCTAAATCCGTGTTTTCTGTGATGAGCACGTTGGAACTTTTATCCAGACAAAAAGGGTAAGTTTGTTTATGAATAAACGCAAATGTGCAAGCATGGCCTCAAGTCCAGAGAGAAATAGCTGGATGGCGTGTCAAGAATGTTATTTTTTAGCTCAGTGTTCTAATGGAGTGTATTTGCCTAAATTGATTAGCCCTTTGTGGAGGAGGTTGTCAGGTAAAGAGAGGGCATAAATGCCAACATCCCAAAGCTG
Organism: Oriolus oriolus; assembly: GCA_013400235.1. Classification (NCBI taxonomy): domain Eukaryota; kingdom Metazoa; phylum Chordata; class Aves; order Passeriformes; family Corvidae; genus Oriolus; species Oriolus oriolus. Next base: position 49,889 of record VXBT01011817.1, read on the forward strand.
CAGACTGAGGTTAATAGTTTTGAGCAGACCAACATGATAATGCAAAGAGCAGAGCACAAATACATGCCTAGTTGGATAGTTTTCAGAAGCTGAGCCAAGGAAGAGTTATTTTTGAAGCATCCCTGGTGCCTCTTGCCATGACCAAGTGAACTATACTCATTTCCTTTCTTAAGTGACAGTATTTTTATATATACAAGTTTTTTGTTTTTTTCCTTTTTCTCCTCAGACTTACAGTTCATGTTAGCCCCAGTGGGACTGCCTGCTACATAACATCAATGATGTTTTATGTAGAAATTCAACTGGAGAAGGATGGAGATGTGATGGATGTAAAGTTGGCTCACTTTGAAGAAGCTCCTGTGGTAAAATTATTTTTCTCTGTCTCTCACCACCCTGTAGCCTCCCACCTGGCTTCCAGCTGCCATGTCAGAAAGGTTTTGACTTCCTTTTGGTCTTGTCACGCTTGCAAGCCTTTAGGGATCTGAATCTCTCACCTAAACTTACAACTCAGTTACAGATACTAAATACTCTAGTGCTAAGTATTACAGTAAAAGTCAGCTGACAGGCCCACCTTCCAAGAATGTTGTGGTATGATGCATAAATATTTTTATTTTCATACTTCAATGTTACCAGTATACAGTAAAAAACAGGGGCTTGAAATATTTTCCTACCAAGGTGTAGTGCAATTTATATTCTCAGTGGATGTCTTGGAGCTATTCTGTTTTTCCTTTTGACTTCTTTAGGAGTATATGTATTGCTACTAGTGGGGATGTTTTTCTAGCAAAATTTATATTAAATTATTTACAGAATATCACCCTGAAGTTCACATATCATGTTCTGCAGTTGTTACAAGGTTACAGACAATCCTTCAGATCAAAGATATAACAAGCTGTTGTGGGGGGGGTGGGGAACATAAACTCTGGTTTTTTATCAGTAAGTATCCAAAATACATTACCTTGGAGTTAATTTTGCCCATTATTTTTAGTTGAAGTCAGGCTTGGAATTTCAAATTGTTCATTTAACCAGCACAGGTCTGTTGATCAGTGAGTGCTGGGCAATATCATTAGAATGGAAATGCATATTCAGAGAATTCTAGCACTACCAACAAAAGAAAAACTGGCCAAGATGCAATTTTTTTTTTTTCTGGGAAGACTATTTCTGTTATTTTATATTGTATTGTTATCAAACAAACTATGTATGTTAATTTTATCCTCTTTCACAGAGGATAATCCTTTGTTCTTCCAACTATTATAGTAATATTTCTTTTAACTATTGCACTGTTAGTCTTGGTTTTGAGTGTTGGGGGTTTTTTTTATGCTAACAATTCAGCTAATTAGAAGTAATGGGGATCAAACTTATAATTACTAATGAAATGCTTATAAAAGATGTGTCACAAAAGATGGCAAGAAAGATGAAACTCCTGTCTCTTATTCTTGTAGGTTTGTGATGACTTGGTGCAGCTTCTAAGGTAAAGAATCATGTGTAGGGTTTCATGTTGAATGGAAAGGAATTCCTGATGCTAGAACTATTCCAGCATAAAAACTGAAGAGGGGAAAAAAAAAAAAAGGAAAGAGAATCAGGAAACAATAATATGAATCCAGAAAACAACAGAAGAACTGATATCTTTTTGGATTCCATTATATGTGGGAAGTTGTAACTATTATTACCTGCTTCCAAGTTGTAAATTCAAGGCTAAAACTGTAGCAAATAAATTTTGAAAAGATACTCCAGGCATGATTTATTTCTTAAGTCATTCCATTGAATGCATCTGCTTCAGCGGAGCAACGGAAGAGAGTAATCCCAATACACTGGCTCTAGTTGCCAGTCAAACACAGCCTTGGAATACTGACTGGCCTTTGTCTTGATTGCAAGAATTATAGAACTACTTGGACGCATAGTTTTGGTAATGGACTGATGATGACAATTCAGAACTGGCAGATTTACAGATATGAACTAGGAATTACTTTTCCTCTTCTCCTTCCATCAAATACTAAAGTCTTTGTATTGTCCTTATGCAAATACTTTAACTACGTGTCCTTCAGGCTTTTCTCACAGCAGTGAAAGCAAGGTGGTATCCCATGGCCTGAGTTTCTTTGCAAATGCATAGGGGGAGATGTGACCCCAATTTTCTCATGTAGCAGTATGTATGTATTATTTTATGTAATAATAAATAATATGTATTTATTATTACCACATTTTGTTCTGTCTGAATAGTTGCTGTTCCAGGTCAGGCCATCACTTTAAAAGTCTGTTTAGAAGTTCTTCAGTGAATATGATTAAGGTTCCAGGTTTTAATACTAATGAGTATATTTAGGAAACTGGATTCTTATTTAAATACTGTGGCAGAATAGTAGAAGGGGAAGGTAAAAAGAGAAAGAATAATCATTGACCTTGAGTATTCCATCTTCTTTTATATTATTCATCATCAGTTTTTTCCAGCCCTCTTTTTCCTCAGAAGCGAACTTATATTAGCTTTATGGGTATAAACATCTATGTCTTAAAGCTTGAACTTGTATTTTCCTAGATTTTTGACTTCCAGTGATGTTAATGCCAGCAGTTTGGCTCTGAGCATTGGCATATAGTTATCATTGGTACTGGGTGGGTGCTAGTTCTCTGCCTTTCTGGTTTTGTTAAGGTTTGTCACAAAGCACAAGTATCCCTTCTACACATCTTGGTGTAGTATTTATTTGGTTGTAAGGCAGTTTGTTATATGTGTAATGTTTCCCGTGAGTCTCAAGGTAACTATAAAATCAAGATGAGCCAGCCAGCTAATGCACAGGCTGGTGCTGTGTCTGTTCCTGCATCATGCATGCCTGCTTCCCTCCTTTTTCCCTGCTTCCCCACTAGTCTAGCTGGAAAGAAACAGTGGAGAGCTGAGCGACTTGTTTAGGTTCCAGTTTTGAAAGAGTTTCTCCCAGTGTCAAAGTCCAGGCAGGCTTGTTTTGTCTCTGCTGATCCACATTGCAGTCACATCTGCATAGGAAGGGAAGGAAGGTCTTGAGCTGTCTATGTGACTGCAGCACCACAGAGTCTAGTAAGACTTGTAAAACTCATGTAAAATCTACTTAAGCAGGTGAGTGAATACCTGGTGGGTTAGTCTGAACAGAGCTCCAGGCTGTCACAGCAAGTCAGAATCTGCAGGAATTCTGGGGTTTGAGCAGTCTGAACCATTCCTTTACAAACCAAGCCACTTGTCCCATACATTTTTTTTCTTTTTTTTGATTGATGTATCTCTCAGTTGTATTTAAGGTCTGGCTCTCTCACATGGTGCTGTGAAGTGCAGAATTAATACAGTTTTGATATTTTAATGAAAAGAGCAATGTACACTTGGATGGTATTAGGGAAGTAGTACTACATGACTAGCTTTATTGGAACATCAGGAAAAGTGTTTTGCAGCTGATGACCTGTCAAATTTGTGTTTCATGTACATTTATTGCTTTCAGTAGTGCCTACTTCAGTGCCAGTTTCAGCTATAATTACCGTGCTTCTTCCAATAAAACCAAAGGTTCACATTTTCTGGTATCTTCCAGGAAAATTTAAAATCAGTACTGCTACTTGATTTCATAAGGAGGGTGCCTCTGTCACACTGAAATGGTGCCTTTTCTACCAAGTTACGTATAAAAGAATTATTGTCCGTCTCATTTAGTAGTGTGATAGTCATTATTTCTTTTTGTTAGGATGAAGAACTATGATGCCTTTGGAAAGATTCTAGAAGACCTGTCAAATATGTATCGAATTCCAGGAAACAGGTTGCAGTTATTTTTTACTCAAAAACTTTTGGAATTCATAGCCTAACTTTTACTTACAAAAATAATAAATTGTCTCTTCTCTCTCCCAGAGAAATGAAAGCTAAGGGATATCTTGCTTTGCAGGCCCTTGAAAAAGACCTTTATTCAATGTCTCTTCTAGACAGGTAACTTAAAGTCTATGTCTTTGTCCCTTTACCTCAACCCAAACCCCTTCATTTCACTAAAAAACAAGTTAACTGATCTAATTATAGAGCAGGATGTGGAAGGCTAATGAGTTTTGTCCCACTGGAAAGCTTGAAGCCTTTGTCAACCCCAGACATGCCAAACGAGATGACCTACTGACCTCCTGTGCTTTATCTAAGGGACTTCCTGGGAAACTGGTTCGTTAGAGAGCTTGGGGGTGTGTACACGTGACCACACACTGGGAGCAAACAGTGTATCTGAAAGTCAGCAGTCATGTTTAGATCTCCCTGTGGCAGAAGTAAAATAGACCTTTCAGGGTTCTGCTGTTTGGGTATCTCATTTTGTCCTCAAGTTTTAGGTCAGAAGTAGTGGATGCCAGCTTTCCTCCTTCCTTCTCTCATTTCTCCTTTCAAAGAGTAGGATTACACATAGACGGGGAACAGAGTTTCCTAAACCTTCTGCTAATTGTACAAGGATTTTCATTATTTTCAGAAAATCAGAGTTGAGGGTGGTGCTTTCCGTCTGGATTTTTGAAATATCTTCTCTGATATCTTGCCTATTAAGTTACATACACATACCTTGGCAGGTATGGCCTTCTGTAACTTGAAACACACTCTTGGATTATTTTTGCAGTTTTCCATTATGAAGCATAATAACACTATGAACTAATATGCTGTATCCTTGCTGGTCACTGATATATCAGTAAATATTATTTATAAGTTAAATAGATTATTTGTCCCATCTATGCTGTAAGTTAATGCATTGCAGAGTTAGTCCACAGCTATGTAAATGTATGGCTGTATGTAATCAGCTATATGAACACATTTGAGGTCAGAGACTGGTTCTGTTCGAGTTAGTTTATCCAGGTTATGTCCTCATTCTTTGCTCAACCAGTTGCCACTCCAACATTTTTGTCCCCCTTCATTTCTGGTAAATAACGCACCAAAATGCAACATGAAAGCTCAGATGCAGGGAAAGTGGAAACCCAAGTCCTAGGAGTAATGCATGTGTGGAGTTGTGGTGGTTTGGAAACTGGACATACAATCTACTTCCAAGAAAGCATTGTCTCCTTTTGATTAAGGATACAAATTACTAATTACATTAGCCTAGCTAGCACTGCAATGCAGGAAACACTAATTAAGATGTGTTTTGAACTAGAACACAGGATCTAAACAGAGTTACTGAAGTACTTAATGGAAAAGTAGGACACCTGGTGCCAAGAACTGGAGGTGATTTTTTTCTTTTTTCTTTTTCTCCCTTTTTTTTCTTTTCCCTTTTCTGAATTCAAAGAATTGTAATCAAAAAACACTACTGAGTTGATCTTTGTGCACAGGGAAGATCCTCTACTATGAATAAAACCTGCTGTAGGGACTTACTGTGCCTGTATTCTCAGATAATGTACAGACATACAGAATATATATTGAACATGTATTGTAAGCAGAGATGTATTCTTACATGAAATCCCCTCTGCCCATCTACAGTGTTGGTTCTTTCACCTTTGTGTTAAGGTACCAAACATATTTCCTCTACTGACCTGTGTAATAACCATTATTTTTTATTCCTCAGGCACCCCAATGAACATTGAATTTTACATTTCTCCCTATCAAGTTTTGGAAGCAGAACTAAATCATGGTAAAGCTGTTTCAGCTATTCAGCAGAAATAACTAACATGAAAAGTTTTTCAATACTACCAGTTTCATCAAGCAAAATTAATTACTGAAAGCTCAGAAATAAAATTTTAAATTCTGGTTAAGTAGAACAGTTTATGTGATGCACTTTAGCACAGTTTCAATGTCCATCAGGAAACTACTGTCCATTTCTTGGTTGTTGAGTCAGCTATTGCTGCTATCATCTTTGGGCAACTTTGGCCTTTTGGGTGTGGTCACTGCAACCTTCTCCTCGCTGCCCACACCGCTGTGGCTGTCAGTTGGACCTGACCTTCCATGTCCTTACCATAGTATATTTTGCATGCACAAGATTAATATACACTAAAACAAGGAAAATAATGCTGTTCTCTTTCTCCCTCAGGTTCCCAGGTATGTGGAACAAAAACAGTTGTAACTGTTGAAAGCGCGGATACACTCCACAAACTCCCTCTTTCTCCATTAATTGTAGATCCTCAAGCTGGAGAGGACAGGTGAGGCTCTGGACACTTGTCAGCACAGAAATAGATTTACAAAACACTGGCACTGACTTCAGCACAACTTACATTTAGCCTCTGCTGAAACAGGAAGCTCTGTTTTATTTATGTCTTTATGCTCCACAGCTACACCCTCTATAATCTCTGGCTTTTATGGTTTTCCCAAATGGACTTCAAAGGTATTGTGATCATATTTAACTGTGTCAGTTGTATTGAACTATGAATTTATTCATAGATTTGAATCCAGAAAGAGCCACTGGAACAGTATTACTTAACTTCCCAGTATTCAACAAGCAAGTCCGTCATAGAGTCACAGTAAAGAAAGCATATACTGAAAGATATTATACCTAAAATACACAAAGTAGTTTGTCATCCCACTATGGGTATTGACACTTCATCTCTCTCTATCTCAGTGCTGCCTGGAGGGAAAGTCTGAAGTAACTTTCCAAAACAAAATACTTCAGAATTATTTGTAAAAACCATCACTCAGTTTCTGTGTCTCACTTTTCCTTTCTGTCAGTTTTCACATTAACCATGTTTTAAACTGTTAAAGTTGCATTTATAGAGCAAAACATTTCTCAAGTCAGAAAATGTATGGAACATAATAAACTGCTAGGGACCTGATAGTGGCCTTGCACTACAAGTCCTTGTTATGGCAGTTTCTGTAAAAAGGTTTCATTCTGACAATTTTTTTCCTAGTAACCCTGCTTTTTTGCAACTGACTGATGAACTCAGCATGGATTTGCCAGCTCTTTTTGTTCTGAAGTTTCATCAACCTGTTCCAATGTCCTTATCCAGTATTGAAGAGATACAGAAGCTCACAGGCATGTTATAATTGTTTTAAGACTAAGTACTTCTGTGACTATGCATTGCTTATTTGCCTTTTACTTCCCAGTGTTAATGTTGCAAGAGGAAAAAGTTGTTTCTGGGGCAGAACATATTCTGTTCTATCAGTCCAAGTGTAAAATTTAACAACCAGTGCAAAACACAAAAGTTCTAAGAAAGATATGACAATTACAGGCCAAGTTAAACACTCTGCCTCAGATTTCCAATAGCAAAAAAGGGGAATAAGAAAGAAAATCAGTATTTTTGTCTTTTCAAAACCTTGGGTTTGTTTTTAATAGTAGCTTTCATAACCTACTGTCATAACCTAATTGCTAATAAAAATAATGACCTGGTTTCAGGAATTCACATTTCTGGCTTGAAACTAGCTCCACTCTATGAGCTAATTATTCAGTCTACTCTTAAAGAAAAATGCAGTGAAGACTTGTCTACAAATAAATCTTGTTTCCTTGTGGTAAGTATAGTGTGCATTTGACACACACTGTGCTGTTGCACAAGATATATATACTGAATTACCATTTCCCCTTAAGTAAGCAATGTAGGTTTCCCAGAATCCCAGCAATATTTAAGTGCTCTTTAGGAAGTAGTTCAGTTTAATGAAGCAGTATTAGATCCTTTCAAGAAAGTGAGCTTCTCATCCTCATTAATGAAACACTATGTGCTTGGCTGCTGAAGTCATACTAATTTGTCTGTGTGTAACCCAAACATTTACTCTTCTAAAAACTGCTCAGAACTTTATCATTAACATCTTAAAAAGAAGGAAACTTACTGACTGGTGAGGAGCAAGTCCCAAGAAGGTACTTACCTAGATTTTTGAAGATCTTTATCATGCTGCATGTCACACTGCTTTAACAAGAGATTTCTTAATTAGATAACACTGAGACTGTTGATCCCATTCAAAGGGACTGGCAGGAAGAAAAATATAAAGTGTTACAACAGTGATGCCTATTGCTATCTAGAGACAAGGTTGTTTAACTGAAGAAGGCTTTCCTTTTATTAACCGCATTATTGAAATAGATACTTAGGCTGCATTAGATGTAAAGTTTTAGAATAGAAAATTGTGGCTAAGATGCTTTCTGCCAGACATATGTATAGGGCAACTACAAGACAAGCTTCAAAGATCTACTTTTTTTTGCTAGGAAGCATTGATTTTGCAGTTCATGGCAGCAAAAGAGGGCACTCTTTTTTCTGTTCTACTAGCAGTGTTTGTAGAGCCCATTGCCTGCTTAGTTCTTGGACGCTGAGGTGGTGGTATAGAAGGTACTAGTACATTTACACCGTGCTAAAATAATGTTTGGCAAAGCCCTTCTCTTCTGTAAGATGGAATTAATCTTTCAGTTCTATTAGATGCACATGAAAGGCTCTGTAACTTTTCAACAATTCCCTAAAATATTTGTACTTGGTGGGAGAAGTTTTTACTTCTGAGTTTAAAGATTTTACTTCTAGAATTACTAAATTGCATTCTAACCTTGAAATGAGCATAGGGGAAGTCCTTTTGGTCCATGAACACACAAGGAAAACTATTCAGCTTTTGTTAATGTAGACCCTTCTAATTAACTGCCCTGCCCTGTTCTTAAGGGGACAGTTCCCATTTGGCATCCTGAAGCTGATAACGCAATAGTGCACTTCTAATTTTGTCACAGAATCACTGTCAACATGGACAGGTGGTAAATTTTTCTTACTATTTCCTCCTCTTCTTCAAATGAATCGTCAGGAGATATTCCAGTCAAACATACCTCTCCAAAGAAAGTAGTAGTGATGGAGGTTGGAAAAACATCTGTCTTCTTTGCCAGAAGAGATTTCTGGCAAAACTGCTATCCTGTTTGTGCAAGTATCAAGCGGCATTTCTATGATATTATTACCTTGGTCACTAACATTTCTATAGCCTATAGGGCTCCTAAAAGTATTTGGAAGAATTGGTGATACTTGAACTCCTGACCACTTGGCTCTGGTTATATTTGCCCAGTTTGGATGCATTTGGGAGGGAGAGTGGATCTCATTTAGCTTCCTCTAAGGATTATGTTTCTACTAGAAATGCAGAGATATGATGGACATGCTAGAAATATATCTTTCAAAATGATTTTTGTTGTCAGATTGTACAATTGCCTGATAATATCAAGCTTTACTTTCCTGTTTTCAGTCCTTGAAATATCACCATATTTGTTGCATAGTCTCTTCCAGATTGCCCAAAGCACTGTTACTTCATAAACAAGGGCTCAGAAAAATCACATTTAGGAGGAGCCTTGGTCAGTAAAATCCCATTTAGCCATCCAAAGTGTGTGCCTGGCGTAATAGAGATTCTTCGGCATCAAGTGGCATATAACACTCTTATTAGCAGCTTTGTCTCTGAGAAGCATATAAATGAAGGTAAATTGTGTGGTTGGAAGTGATGGCAGAGTATTAGAGACAAACTAGTTTCTAAGTTGGATGTTAACAGATTTTACTGCTCCCTTGCCAAAACTGTAATTACTTGTGGTGTATCATAAAAGATAAAAAATTCTTAACATTGTATTGATTTTTTTTAACATCTCCTAGGCCTGGCACTTCTATAAGCATAAACTAAGTTGTCAAAGCAATGAATAATTAGACTATCATATCAGTATTTTTAGAATTCTGGCATGTAATTCAGCCAGAGTCCAACTTCGATGGTGGGTATCACTAAACAGTAATTTTATTTCCAGATGATTCCGAACTGCTTTACTTTGAAGTGGTACCACACAAGAACACCAGCTTTTCTGTCTTTTTTCTTCATCCTGTGAAAGAGAATTTAGCCTGTGGTATGTGTGGAATAATTGCTACTGTCCTCTTTACTGAGCTGACAAGGGACTTGGTTCTATCTAGGCTCTTGCACTATGCATCTCAGTTACAAACATTTTAAGGGCCACTCAACACCATGCAGCCCATGAAAAACACAAAGTACCACTTGTGTATAAACTCTTTACTAAAAGGTGTTCTGTACTTAAAATAATACAGAAAGTAAATGCAAATATTGAAATCCTGTTTTTTCTTGCCCTGCATTTAATTAATAAATTGTAACTTTCTACTATTTCTGATTTAAGTATAATAAGGAAAACCAAGTCATGCAAATATATTGCTGCAAACCTCCTTCCACTGACTTCAGTCTTACATCTCTTGAAGCATTAAAATGAATGGATGGTTTTCAATATTTGTAAGTATTTTAAAACAAATATTTTTCTGTTCTGTTCCTTCTTAGTGGTAATTGATGTTATAACCTCTAGAGAAGTCCAATGTCACCTTCATTTAAATCCTCAAGATCCACCTCTAAATTCTAGTGATGACTTCATAGCACGAGCTGTGAAACGGTAAGTAATTTCATTTTGTAACAGTTGGAATAAACATCAGATGTCCATTTAATGGAAATATCATGTATATTCATAATGCCATAATCTCAGCAACTGGAAAACTTTAAATTTTAAACATTAATAGTGATGAAGAGTTTCTAGTAGAAAGCATGTGGGAGCAGGGAGAGACCACTGAATGAAGAGTTTTACCTTTTATAAAGGTGCTTTTCTGAAGACTCTAGCTGATGACAGTCTCATGTCTAGCATAACTTAGAATAGCATGGAAAGGTCTTTTTACACATCTACCTAATAGCAATCAGTGCATCTCTTCAGAAAGTGACGTGTATATGGCATGTCTACAACACTGGCTCTGGCTGGTTTTCTGAACAAATTCCAAGAGAGCAAGTTGTTGTGATACATGAACATAGGCTAGACAAACTGATTCAGAACATAGTCTGAGAGCACTAATTGATTTGGTATAAGCGAGTATACAACTATTAGCTGTCTGATGACAACAAAATCAATGCAGGTTGGATTTTGAACCTGATTTTAAACTAGGTACTATTTTTGGAACCAGGTTAAGAGTGGGAAAAAAACCTCCTCCAGTATAGATAGTGTTTTAGAAAAGATATGCTCTGTACCTGTGTTATATAAAACATAGAGGTTACAATTGTAAAGCTCAACAAGAATGAATATATTTCAATATTCTTAGTTTTGGTTATCACTAGAAGCACCCTTACGACTTTTTTTTTTCTTTTTGACCAGACCCTCCCACACTTTCAGTCAAAGCTTCTTTGCACATCTAAGTTCAAAGATTCAGCACTACCTTTCAGTGTGTCAACATATGTTTCTGGTACAGCACATGTAGTTTATATTGTGGTTACAATGTAGCACCAGGTTGTATAAGACAAAAACATAAAGAAGTTTTTCATTCAGGTGTCAGCCACAGTTTAAAAAACAGAAGTACTTTAAAGAATGGATAAAGTCTGTAGTAGTGACTAATGTGTCATTTCCTTCTTCAGTTGCATGTCAGTCCCAGTTGTTATGAGAGCTGTTTTCAGGAACGCTGCCAAGGTGAAAGCTGACAGTGAAACAAGAGACATGGACATGGAACAACAACCTGAACCACAATCGGAGCAAACTACAGATTCTGATAGCCTCAAAGAAAGCCTTTCTGGGGCTGGTCAACAAGACTGGGTAGTGACAGATAAGCCAAGTAATACAGACAGCACAAAAGAAAATCTCTCTACAGCCAAATTAGAAACTCCGGGTGATAACATGGAAAAAAAGTAGCCCCTCACTATGCACTGACACTTTGTGGAGGAAGACAGTTCCACAGGTAGTATAGAAGCTGATATGATAGACAAAAACCCTAATGGTTTTATAAGCAAAAATAAAGTCTACTTAGTAATTTGTGAACGGTGTCTCCTCTTTGCAAACTTTTAAATATGGAAAAGTAATTCACTTGAATCTGCATTTTTAAACATCCAAATCTGGATGGTCAAGAGATGTGTGTGGCTGAAAAAGTTCCAGCCTCAATGCTGACCCTGAACTTCTTCACTTAATTGTGCATTTTTAGCAAACAAAGAAATTAATGTTCATTGGTTTTAAGTTACATAGTTCTCTTCATTACTTAGTATTCTATCCCCTTTTAGTTACTGATTTCTTTCTCTTCATATTAATCTGGTCCATATCCTTTATTCCTTTTTTTATCTTTTTCTCAGACAGAGCATCTCCAGCTTCCAGGCCTTAATCTCCTCTATATCTTCTGGTTACTCCAATGTCCTTGAATGGCCATAAATTTAAGATCCCCAATGCCCAATCTTCAAATCCCTTCAGCTTTGTTTATTGAAGATTGTCAGGCTTCATTTTAACAAACTTAAGGTTTCAGTGATTTACAAAGTAAGTCTGTGAAGAAACTTAACTAGTGCTGGCTAAAAGTGGGCACTCCTTACAATTAGTGAAAACAACTAAAAATTAGTTAGGAAAGTTCAATGACTTCCAACACTGCACCACATTCTACCAGAATATGGAAGAAATCTGTGTCTAACATACATGATACAGTCTATAAAACAACACAGGCATTTGAAGAAAAGTAATGTTTATCCATGTCAACATTATGCTAAATAAATTGAGAAAAAGTTCCTTGAACTAGTTTTGTATATACACAATTAATGCAGACACCCCTCTTTGTCCACTATTTCATAAATATGTTCAATGCAAGACTCTGAACTGCAGTTCTGCTTACCCTTAAAGCAGAAGTGGTACTGAAAGGAAACCAAACTTACAGTCTGCCAACTCTGACAGGATAACAGAGTCTTTAGTAAGAATGTGGTAAACTCAGGCTCTGAAAAACAAGGAATTTTTGCCTTAGATTTTTTCTGGCCTCAAAGTATGAAAAGGTTTTGTGATTTTTTATTTTTAATTATAGTTGACTGTTCAAAATCTTAGTTTGCCTATGTCTAGACTCCCTTTGTCTCCAACATGAAGGAGTTACAAGAAACTTCAAAGGAGTTACAAGTAAACTGGTAACCTACTATAAATCAGTTTAATTAATGTAAAACAGAGGCATTCACAAAGAAAAAACTTTGTGAACAGAGCAACTTACAGCCACAGTTAAGGGAAGCAATGGGAAAACAAGTCAAATATAGAATATTGGCACAGAAACACGAAGTAATCAGAAATAGGCATGTGTGACTGATGTGTTTCTAAGAGGTGGTGAATAAGCTTGGCTTACTCAAGAATTTGAGAAAAAACATTATTGGAAAGTGGGAAAGAGTTCAGGCTAGAGGGACTGCCAAAATAAGTACAAAACTAACACAAGGATGTTCATTAGACTGGAAGCATGTTTAGTGTGGTCTGACATGGTAAGAGTAGATGTCTAAGAGTAGAACAATGGAACTGTCAGCAATTCTGCATTTGAGGAAAATTGTGTGTTTTCAGCAAAAGTGACAAATAGAACTATATAAGGAGGCAAAAATAGTTTTCAACAGTGAAAGTGCATTGCATCATGGTTACAAAAGATAAGATGAAGAATTTGACAAAAGGTGACTAGAGTCACAACACTCTAGGAATCAGCAGCAAATCATGTTCTATTTTGCACACAGCATACCATCAACAGTGGCTTATTCTGCAAAAACACTGCCCAGTTCCATAGCACTAAGCATTCATTCTTCAGATATTAGAGGGGACCAATCTAGAGGCACCCACTTCATTTCCAAACTGCAGCCAAGAAAAAAAACGAGGGTGAAATGGGAGCTCCTGACACAAAACAGAAACATGTTTAGTAACTCTTTGTAGAGCTTTAGTCATTGCCCCTTTCTGTGAATGCTACCTTTAAGGTTGAAAGTGAGGGGTTTTGCCAGGAGCCAAAATCATGGTGAAGATTTACAAAAATTACTTCTCCTGTAAAGCATCAAAATCAGATTTTCCTAAAACAAAAGTCATGCATCAGCCTGTACATGGCCCACAAACTAAGAATCAAAACCAGTGATGTTTTTAAGCACCATGAGACAAAAACTAATCTTCCAGTTGCTGGACATGATGGAGTATATCCAATGATAAGCCCAGTTGCTCTACTAACCAAACGGTCTGCTTTTTAACCCAAGCAAGGGTTGACTTTTCAGGATCTGTGCAGAGGTTTGCCTTGCTGCACTCAGACTGCAAGGAACCAACCTCACCATTATTTCTACAAATGTTTTCACTGGAGCTGCCACAGTCTTCGTGTTTTCCATCTTTAACTTCCTTGTACTCTGTCCCAGCTGTGTGATTAAGGTCCATGTCCTGAACAGAGTCTAAAATGTGTCCAAGATGTGGCTGTTCTTCAGTAGAATTCAGATACTTAAGCACATCATCTTCATGCTTTCCAACCACATCAAGAAGATTATTTATCGTACTTAAAGCAGAATCATGTCCATTAAAACGACACCAGGATAAGAGAGCACTGAAAAGTGAACAACAACAAAAGTGATTATGTGCATCTACGTAGATCTCCAGTTGGTGGAGGTAGATAGCAATGTGACAAGGTACTTATGAATCATAAATACATTTACGTATTGTTCATATTTTATGGAAAATTCAGGCAGTAGAACTAAATATTAAGCTTAAAGATGTAGATTCAGATAATTTTGGAAGAGCAACTGAAAGAGATTTTTTTAAACTTCCACATCCATGTAGACATTCCCTATTTTCAAGATCTGGGAATGCTCAGGTTGCTCACTTTATACAGTTTTACAAAGTGTGGGGGGGGGTTGTTTGTTTGTGTTTCTTTGTTTTGGGGTTTTCTGGGGGGGTTTTTTTGTTTGTTTGGGGTTTTTTTTGGTTGGTTGGTTTTTAAATTAAAACAAACAAAAAATGCATGTGTGTTCCCTTGTTACACACTCTCCACATATACTCCACCTTAAGGATTTTGTAACCTACTTCAGGGTTCCTTTGAACTGGCCACATGTAATCATCAGCTTGGCACCATGTCTGTAACCTTGATTAAAGCCTGTCTGCAGTGCAAGTTCTTTCCCAGCCTCAATTCCATCCCTATAGCCTTCCTGTAACAAGAGCAGTGAAACAGGTTGTTCACAAGGTGACAAAGTGGACCTATGACAAATACATAACAATAATAAAAAAAAAGTTTAAACAAGTATCACAAGTATTCAATCTCTTAAGTTACAGTTTCTATATTTGAACATCCTTCACAGCTACACCCCCACTGCCAAACCAAAACATGCTTGTTGCAGTGTATTATGATTTACTGACCTGTAAGATGCAGTATTTTACTCTTCCCGAAAGGATCCCCAGAAAGTCAGAAAATAGGGAAACTACTTTTAGAAAGATCAAAAAAGTAAGACAAATCTGCAGGAAAGCATGTTTCCTTTAATGATTACCAACTCTTTTGTCAGAAATGGGTTTAGGAATACCACCTATAGACTTCTTTTTTCTATCTAAAGATACGCAGTCTGCCAAGCTTCCCCTTTAGGAGAGGTACTCTCCTATCTGTAATCCATCCACATGGAATCCTTTTATTTTCACAAAACTAACTGCTGAACATTGCTCCTTTATTTGCTGGACCTCACTCCATTTAAGAGTGATACCAGAAAAAGAGACAGTGATTGACCGAGTCACATATAAATACACTTAACATTGGGGCTGCTTTCTTTAAGAAACAGCTAATGATTGTAATGCAAATTACTTTCTTTATATTATAACCACATTACAAGATTACATAGAATAATTCTTAACTTTTTCCATACCAAAAATTGCAAGTTGTGAATGTGAAAACTCCTGTTTGCTCATGGTAGCCTTGCTAGAAAAATAGTCTGGAACACAAATATTTATTTTGCCCAAAATACAACTCTAACTTCAATAACACTTCAGGATTTTGCAGTATCTACTCATAAATATCAGAGGGATTTGTGTAAGAACACTAAACAGTTCCTTAAGAAAACCAGTCTTCATGGAACTCAGATGAAGGAAACTACACCAGGTCTGCTGTAACACCCTTCCTCATTAACTGCCCACACATCAGCTTCCATTCACAGTCTTCAGCTAAACGCTGCTCAACTGTGAGCAGACAAGCCCTGCTGGCTCCCCTCTGAATGACACACAGTATCTATCGAAGTAACCTGTTTGTGAACTTGTTGTTTCCTGTAGAACTGCAAAGAGGAAAGGGCTGTGGAAAGCAGCTTTCATAAAATATATTTTTCACTAGGAGAATGAATCAATCAAAGGCCTACACAGACCACAACGCCCAGTTGCAGCTGCACATGGAGTCACACATCTTACAATTTGACTGATGAGTAACTCTACTCAAAACCCCAAACATCTCACATTTCTTTATTAGCAGTGTTCAGCTCTGTTGCCCTACATTTACTAGGGGTATACCTACAAGTACATAGCAAGTAGCTTGCATCACAACTCAGCACTGCCTTTTATAAATGCACATGGTTGTGCAGAGGGAGCCAATGTCTCTTGGTAAAACAGTACTTAGCTCTGGTCCCTACTAAGAAATGTTTATGTAAATTTCTGCCACACTTTCCTGATATTCAGAAGAAAGTATGCCATAGTAACTTTTAAGCAGCTACTTTTACTTTTCCCTTTAAATCATTCACATGTATATCAAGGTATGTGTCAATAAACCTAGAATGGCTAAAAAGACTATTAAATAATTTTTATAGAAATACCTTCAATCTCTTTTTCATGGTGCTGTTCCATTCCTTCTGTAGTAGATACATCTCATCTCCATCTTCATCAAATATATCCTCATTGGATTGGCTGACTGCAACTTGTACCCAGGACATAACAGCAGTGCCCTATGACCCCCGTTTGTGTGGTAAAAAAACCACTGAGAAACTCTCAAGAAGTTCTGCTGGTGAAGTGTCAGATTAGAAGTACTGGCAAAAGCCACGAGTTCCAAAGAGAAGCCAGGTAGGGAGCTGATTATTCAAGCTGTACATGGGAACTTGGTGTTGTCTGCCACTGGGGTGCATCTGTCAAGAAAAGGCAGTCAGATCATCATTCATACAGTAATTTCTGAGATATATTAGGGCAATTTATGATAGTTCCTTCCCATCTTATGGCACTGACACACATATGGACACCAACTCAGCATTTCTGAATACTGCTTGCACAAGGACAGCTGGGAGAAACAACTTTATTACTTGATTCCAACAGCAGCTGCCAAATAGTCCCATACAGCCTCCACACAGTGCCCTAAGTTATACACACAGGTTGTATCTATACACACTATTTTGTATATCTGTATATACACCATTTAATACACACAGGTTAACACCTGCAGAGTTAACAACTGGAAAGTACTTTCACCTTTTGATTTCCATTTTTCTGGTTATGCCAAATATTTAACAATCTTATACAACAGAAACAGTATTTCACATTTTGCATAAAGTATTAGCAAGTGCTGCTGCAGTGGAAAGGAGAAATTTTCGGATTATTTAATCTTTTCCTACGACGAAAACTTCGAGAAGAGTCTCACAACCAATTCATTTGCATCACTGTAAACTGTTAGAACCCACAGACACTGTTCCTTGCGGAGGCACCGGCGGCTCTCAGGGAACCCAGGGCGCTGGGACGCAACCGGCTGGGTCCCGCAGCCTGCGGCGGGCAAGCGGGGCTTCCCCCGGCCCCACAGCCGGCCCGGGCCCCGACCGGCCATTTCACGGGCGCACAGGTGCCCAGCTCCCCAGAAGGAGCCGTCCTTCTCCCCGGCCCGGCAACAGTCGCAGCCTCCCTTCGCCTCGCCTCGCCTTTCCGCGCTGCTCGCACAGCCCCGCCACGGGCCAGCCCGGCCCCGCACACTGACCCTCACCGCAGCCATCGGCACACCGCACGCTCTCCACGCTGCGCTGCGCTCGGCCATCTTCACTGGGGCAAACGGACGCCACTGCCGGCGGAAGTAATTGGGGAACAGCAGCCATGTTGGATAAGGGCAAGTTCCGCGGAGGCCGCAGGTAAACAGCCGCCATCTTGGCCA
>VXBT01011817.1:67738-108933 GCA_013400235.1 Oriolus oriolus
GGGCGGGGCGCGGGGCGGGGCGCCGCCGGGCCCGAACCGGCGGAGCGGCCCTGAGGACTCCGGCCGCCAGCGGGGCGAGAGCCGCTGGCGCAGTCGTGATCCCTTCATGCCATTATCCTGTTATCCCATCATCCCATCATCTCTCCCCGTTTCTCAGGAGGTAGCGGAATGTGGCTGCGTCAGCCTCCCACAGTGACCTTGGGGCAACCCCAGGGCAAACGCGTTCCTCGTCACGAAGGTTTCATCCTCTTTTCAGTCATAAACGGTGGAATTAAAAAAAAAAAATCTGCCTTGTTGACTTCAGAATCGTCAAGCCCTTTATGTGAAGCGTGCCCTTAAGCTATCCTCTACAAGACCCAGGTATTACAATGATAAATCTTTTTTATATGAAAGGTGCCAGCGGGAGTCAAGTGTTTCATTGCTGACTTTGACTAGAGAAAAGAGGAATATCCTGCTGACATAAATACAACATAAATACAGCAGTGTTGGTGTATGCTGCATTTGGCTTATGAGTATAAGTTTAAAGCTGATTAATCTGTATGAACACACAATACATCAAGCTTGAATTCAAGCTGCGTGTTTCTCCGAATTGCCAGAGCCTGTGCAGTAAACGCCGCCGTGTGCTTAGTGCCCTGCGGGCCCCTGGCAGCCGGAACACCCGAGAGCCCGATTCCCCGTGGCACCACACTCCCCCCAGCCACTGCCGGGTGTCCCGTCTCCTGTCCCAGGGGTGGCTCGTGACATTCCTCACAGCAGGGCTTGGGACACTGCACGGACAGCAGCAGGGCCTGTTCGTACTCTGCAGGTACCAGGAGA
This sequence comes from Oriolus oriolus, assembly GCA_013400235.1. Classification (NCBI taxonomy): domain Eukaryota; kingdom Metazoa; phylum Chordata; class Aves; order Passeriformes; family Corvidae; genus Oriolus; species Oriolus oriolus. Next base: position 68,555 of record VXBT01011817.1, read on the forward strand.
TGAACGAGCGTGTGCTGCAAACTGTGCAGCCACTGCACTCCCTTTCCCTCCTCCCTTCTGCTCTGCAGACAGCCTGTCCTGGTTCTGGCCCATCTTGGGATTCTCCATGCTGATGGTTGAATGCCGAAGTACGAGTAGCCAAGTAATCTAAATCTGTCTAGAAATGCATGTATCAGGGGTCGAAATGACATTGGTGCCTCTGGATGGCCACAACTGCTTATCTGTTCCTCAGCAGTTACTATACATGTCAATGACTGCTGATTTCCTAGCCCACTTCTGTCACTTCCAACTCCCATCTGGCAGAAGCTAGCTCTGCCATTTTTAAAAAACTGATAACAATACTGACTATAGCCTGCATGCACAAATGCACAATCACGTAAAACCCTTCTGGCAACAGAAAATTTAACTGGTCATAATGACACTTAGCAAAAGTTCACCACGTGCAAACAATTATTCATCTGGCAACAACACTATTAAATTTGGTTAACCCTTTGTTTGTCATCTTCCACTCTGTCTCCTCAGCCTCTTGCTCTTCTGGAAAAGATACACAGGTCATGGCTCAGGGAAGCTGTGAGTTTCCCAGATTCATACTATCTCAGTTTAAATGTCTTAAGTTTAACAAAGTTGATCATCCCACACAGATGTTTAAGAATGAGTCCTTATAATTGTGAGAAAAAATGAAGAAATCTTGAATTCCCATCCCTTTCTTTTACTAGTTGTGGGTGGACAATTAGGTGAATCATATTGTATACATAGAGCAACACTGTTGGGTTATGAAGTACAGTTGGAGCTTGAAGACAAGTTGATTCCATGTTGATGGCCTGGACAGGAGTGCTGGGATCGCGGGTGAGGTGTGGTGCTTTGGGGTGTGGATGTTTTCCACACTTATGTCTGTTCTAAATGGGGCAGTGTCTGTGTATTGTGGTGACACTCTGTCAAGATACATACCAGAATATCAAAACAGGAGAGCAATATTTCACTGGCTAAAAACCAACTCTGATATTTTTGCACAATAAAGTTACCTGAAATTGCTAAAAAAAGAGTAGTTGACTTGTGACCCCTTGTAAAGTTTGCCAATGCCATATCTAAGTTTAAAACCGGGCTAATTTTAGGCTTAGAGTATCTGATATACGGAAGGTACTTCTGGAACATGAACATGCATGTCTCAGCAGGTACTCCCTGCTTTCCTGGTATGCTGGGGAGAGGTTCTAGAGAGGTCAGTACACAGTCAGAGCTTAGTACTACCAAGAGGTTTTGGGAGATCATTACACAGGAATTCTGTCAACTTCATCTTAGCGGTAAGGTTTGCCATTAAGCAATCAGCCACAAGTGGTCTCCAAAAGTGAAATATATGAGCATAGTGTCATAGGGTGTTCCTTTGCACCTTTTTTACTGCATATAATGCTTCAGATTAAACCATTGCTCCTATTCAGATCATTATAACACAACTTTGTCTCTCAACCAAAAGTGGATGGGAGCATCCAATGGATTTTGTCACAATGCAGACACCTCAAGATTTCAAGCTTGTTTGAAGGGTGATTGATTACCATGGCCAGGACTTGTATATGGGCCACTCTGTGGGGCAGGTTCCTTTCATTCTCACTGCAGCAATTTCTGTTTCTGTGTGCTGTTGTCTCTGGCAGAGTTGACTTAAGCCTTGTGAAAGACCCAGGGCAGAGGACTATTTACACCATAAGTTGTTCTCAGTCGTGCAATGCTTATGGACTGACAGAGCCGTGTTTCACTGACTCCAACTTTGGGAGTAATATAATCCTTTTAAAAAATCACTGCTCCTAAATGGTATTTGGATAAATTTCAACAACATTTAAATCACTGTTTACTTGTCTTCTATAGTAAACAAGAAAAAACATAACAAAAAAGAGCAAGCTATCAAAATGTAAGGAGAATGGACACCATCAATGTTTATATATGGTATATGCATTGTCACCAAACATTGCACAATGTTTCCGAAGAGCCTTAAACCATAAGTCTGTCCCAAAATGTGTACATATTCTATGGTCAGGTCTGTGGTATTTTCAAGGTGTGTGGCTCTACTGCCTGGTCAGATTCCAGGCTGTTTTCTGTGAATATAATGAATAACATGGCATTGGTAGGACTACCTACAACAGCATCAAGAAAGACATACTCACATGTTGATGTCTCTGCCCTGATCTTGGGTCTGTGTATCTTTTTTCTTCATGTGTGGGGTGGTGGGGTTGTGTACTGCTGGCTGAATTTCAATAATAATACGGTGACCTCCTGCGCATAAATCCTTTGCTACCACAGAGAAGGAAACAGTGAGCAAACAGGTTAAGTGCAAGGTCATAAGCTTAATGAGGTTTTAAATATTGCAGCTCACACCACAGGAGACTATAATGACCCTGAATTGAACAAGAGAGTTAAAATAAACTTCTAGGATCAATGATTATTACCAGGGCATGGTAATAAACATACACTTCTGTATTTTCCTATAATATCTCTCATACAGGGTATTAAGACAATTTACTAGTGAAGCCCTCTCACCCTCTTCTGATGAAGGTAACTAACACATATGAATTACTTCCCTGCTTTTGTGAAATCGCTTTTCTCTTCTCCAATAAAATACAATAATATTGCAACAACAACTCTTTGGGTCAAAATGTCGCATTTAATGTGAGAATAAAATGGAAGAATATGGAAAAGAGCTAGAAATTTATGAATATATCAAGGGTAAATGTCTAACATTCACTTCCAAGCCCCACAGGAGTCTTAATAGCCCTTTTGCCATTACTTCTTACACAAGTGTTTTCAAGGGAGAGGATACTTTTTCTGCCTCTTCCTTCACCCATATAACCAAAGCACAGAACTTTGATAGTTAAGTATTATAAAAGGACAGTTTTCTTATTTGCAGAATCATTACCATTTTTGATCCTGGCAAAAAACTTTTCCTGTCCATTTCATGAACTGCCAGCAGCTGAATTTAAACTGAATTGTAAGTGGAAGTGGCTAAGCAAAGGAATAATATTCCCCCCTGCTTTCCCCAGGCTTTCTTTGAATGTCCTCAGGGCTTGAAGTCTGGAAAACTGTACTCTGCACTGCTGCATACTAAGCAGAGCAAACGGTACACTTTATTAACACCAAAACAATTCTCTTCTGTCATTTTCCTTAGTTTGCTCCTCAAATAAGAAAAATTTGTTGTCCCTAGAAGTAACCCATTATTTTCATTCTGGAACTTTCATAACAACTCTAACATTGCAAAAAAGATGGTATGGCTGAGATCAAAATGAGCTGTATACACATCCCAGCTCAAAATTAATGTTGGCAGAACAGAATGTAGTATGGAACTGCACTATCATTTTTAGAATATACAAGAGGGAAACAAGGAAGGAATATTCCTGATTGTCTTCAATCTGTTGACACTGACCTTTTTAAAGTGTGAAATTCCATGTGAACAAAAAGAGGTTATGTCAATAAGGGCAAGAAAATGTAATAAGTTATACATTTTAGTTGTGTAACTGAATCATGTATCTGCTGAAACTGTAATATTAGAGATTAATTTCACTGGGTTTGTATCATCAATAAAGTAGGACTCCAAAACTTTCTGACTCAGATATCCTTAAATAAGATTTTTTTTGATGCAGAGCTGTGTTTTTTGTTTGTGTAATACTTGATCATAATATGCAAATGTTTACTGTAAATGAAATTGATCCAAGGAAGATGCTATATTCTGCTTCTGGATTTCCCCAGAGAATTGCATCTCTATTCAAATTACACAGACTTTTTGTCACACTTGCATTTCTTCCACGGGAGAGAAATGCCAGCTTTTTTCTTATGGCAAAAGACTAATTGCTCTCTCTGTGTTATCCCTCGTATAAACTCAGGCAAATGCTGACAAACTGCGGGAATAGCAGCTGTACAATGCTGATCCAATTGTCTGAAGTGAATAGAACTGGTAGAAGGCATAAAACTTGTTGAGTGCACTGATTTTCTTGGCACCTGAAACCAGGAGAAAACCATTGTTTCAGTGGCAATGCACAGTTTCCAAAAGGTTGAGGTTGTGACAAGGGTGGTTAAATGGTGGCTTTAGAGTTACATGTGGATTGTGAACAATTCCAGTACAGCATGTATGCCATATCTGCAGTGTATAATTGGTTAGCTGACTGTGCTTGCACAAAGGCTGCTGGGCAACTCATATTCTCAGATGAGGAAAAAAGTGAGCTGGCATTGCTAGGCCTCTTGGGACTCCCACAGGGAGCTACAGCCTCCTGCAGAGCCATTGTCACCTGTAAATGGCTACCTAAGCTCCCAGAGGGTGGCCCTGCCAGCTGAGACAAAACAATTGTCCAGGACAGTATAATGCTGGGCATGGAAAAATGTTTATGTCCCTTTTGCCTATTTTTACCTTAAAACTGCTGCAGCAGCCAGGTGGCCTGTTAGACATTACTGCACCACCCCTGGCAGGGCAGTTGGGCAGTGACTTTCCCTTCACCTAGCTCCTTTTCTTCTCCCATTCTCCTATCCTCTTAACCAATGCTGGAAGAGCAACTATGCTTATGGCTCTGACTTATGCTCAAGTACCTGAAGGTGATAGCATTCAGATAGTAGCTAAATAGTCAGGGATTTACTCTCCTGCCTTCCCTTGAATGTGATTTTACCACTTCCATGGGTTATTTTTCAGACCTGCAAGTACAGGTATGCTCCTCTTTTGCAGTTATCATTGGTGTCAGTGGAAGGTACTATCTTGAAGAGCAAGTGCAGGTGCCATGCAGCCAGCTGGGCAGGGACTTTGTCATTTAAACAAGATGAAATCTTTCATGGGCATGTCTTGAACATTACTCACTAATCTGGAAGAGACTGAGCAAGGTTTCTCACAGCTACTCCAAATTTATTGCACAGGACTTAACTATGTAAATTTACATCCAGTTACCTGCCTAAACATTGCCACAGTATCTTTCTCAGGAACAAACAAGTGCAGTTAATTTGACCCAACAATCAACTGCCATGTAAACAAGTAACATTAGGTACTCTTTTTCATTGAATTGTTGTAGTCAGTATCTGTCACCCTGACTTACTGAGACAGAACTGACTGAGAAGAACTATTGAGGCTAGTGAGGTAGTTACTGATTTCTGTGGGTTCGCACTCAGGGTAACACAGTTCTCAGTGTGCAGAATCACAGAGAAGGTGAACTTTCTCATCAAATCCAGAGCTAGCAGCAGATTTGCTAGCTCTTTAAAAAAATTGAAATGTCAGTGCTCATGTTGCAAGCTCAGGCCCAAGTTTAGAGTAAACATATGATACATTCAAAGCCTGAAGCTACCTTTTTTTGCTCATCCAGAAGCAGCAATGAGTGGCTCAGTGAGGTATGCCACGCAGGCTTGGCTCGTATTTTAAATAGCAATAAAGAGCTTCACAGTTCTTCAAAGAACTAGAAAAAAAGAGTTGTGAACTATACTTGCCTTTTGTGAAATAAATGAGGTCACATCTGCAAAACTAGGTATTGTATTTTACTACTGACTCAATGCATCATCTGACTAATTGCAACTAAACAATTTTACAAGTAATGCAGCCATTACATAAGCAAAACCAGAATGAATTCAGCACCACATGAAGGCGAGGAATCAAATTCCACAGTAACATGACAGGAATTCCAAGTTATAGGAGAAGAAATGTAAGGGAAACTGATTTGAGGCAATTTGTGCACAGAGATGGCAAAAAGCTCTCTAGAAATGGGTTACTTCATTTTATTTCTTCCTCGACCCGTATTCCAGTCATTTCTCTTTCTAACTCACATACAGGCATCAATTTCTCTGAGAAGCTTTGTTCAGATATGTCAACTCAGGTGAAAAATACATCTCAGAATGGGAGCTGTGTTATAATTTTAATTATGTAGCAATTGCAAACTGATCACATTGTATATTGTAAGGTTTTAAAGTATTACCTGTCTGTGGAATATTAACATCAAGGTCCATTCCTGTTATTTACAAACATGGTATAAACTTAAATTAACTGTCAGTTCTGTTCCCAGAACTCTATAAAAATTTCCCATTTAGAATATTATTCTGAATAAAGTAACTAATTAATACTGGTTTTTTGTGTGTTATCAGATTCCATTGAAAAGCACCCTTAATCACAGTGTTTGGCAAGGTAATTTCCAGTTTATTAAAGAGATTGTTGTTTAATAATTTGGCCAAGGAAAATGTGCAGGTCCTCTGAGAATCGTCTTAGCACAGGTGGAATAGTTCCCTTTTTTTTTGTAGCAAGAAAGAGTATATAGTGCTGAGAGTTACACTGTATCCTCATGCAATATTAGCTTCTAAAGAAAGTCCTCAGAATATATTAAGACATAAGATGGTGTAGTCTGTGATTACTTGAGACCATAAAGCCTTGTCTTATTTGTCATTCGTACTCCCATATTCCCGTGCAATGCTTCCAGCTTCCTTTCAGAAGCTAAAACAACAGAGACAAAGCTTGCTTCCTGATTGACTGATGGGGTCATGAAAATTATTAATAGCCCTTAAAAACACCATTTGTTTAAAAAAAAATCTCAAATATTGACACCTTATCTTTGTATTTGAAACAAGCATTTGTCTGTTTGTTGTATTAAATGTAGGCAGGCACGTACACACTGATACCAGCCGACTCTGAGGAGCTCACGAGTGTATTTCAAATTCATTTCAACAAGGGCACCAGGCAGTGTTATAAGGATTTCGTAAAAATCCTTCCTTTAGAATCTTGTAAGTAATCTCTTGGATATCTTACAGGCTTGCCTTCATAAAGCTTTCAACACTGAGTTGAGTGGGCTGCGTGTGTGTGAAGCCGCCCTGATTGAAACGCCAATATTCTCTCTTTCTCTGGGCTCTGAAATTTACTATTGCAGTAAAACAGAAGCATTCCCTTGCATACTAAACTGAAGTGGCTATGAAGAACAACTACTGAAGCCCCTCATTTGTTTCATGGTTTCGGTGTAATTGACATCAGCATTCAATCCTTTCTACTGGTCTATTCATTGTCTCCCTCTCCTGGAGATTCAGTCTGGACTCAATGTACAACAAATTCATTACTGAACTGCAGCACCTTCCCTCTCTGAAAGGAAGGGGAAAGAAGAAATCACCCTGAAATTACAAGAAAAGCATCTTTTCTTTTTTATTAGATCTTAGGTATTTCCCGTAATACCTACAGCAAGCAACCAACGCCACCTCCCATATCTCCTAGTCCAAGACTCTATGTTAAGAGGATATTTATCTATCTCTCTGACTCCAAAGAACCAGTGCCGGAGACATCCTAATACAAATATTTCTTAATAATTCATGGAATGGTTGATGGGCAAAAAATATTGCAAACAGTGTATTTTGGCAGATTATTTAATCAGCAGCAATAAAAACACTCTTTTTATAAAGAACACGAATAATTTATTTTAGTACTAAAGTGTGGATACTGAAGTGCTGCTAGCAGAGGGATTTTCCATCTTCTTGCACTAATTCTGTGAGAATTTTCCTTTACTATGCAAGCTATGTAAACAGTAAGATAGGTTTTGTAAATAGCATTCACACCTGGTGTTTTGTCCAGTTATGTTTTTGGTACAGTAACACAGTATTTTTAAATGGATGTCTAGGACTTAGACCAATCACCCTGTGAACACTGTCCAATCACTTTATGGAGCTAGGATATATAAATGGTATTGTAAATTAATAAATAATTCATTCTCTCACTGGATTGCATTCTTTGGTCCCTGCTAATACTGCTACACTAAAGGATGAGAATTCCTGTGGTGCATAATTTGCAATGAGAGGAAAATGATGAAGGGTCACTGGTACCCACTGTCTTTCCATTAGAATGGGGACCAAAAAGTGTTTGAAATTAGTACAGAAGAACTGGTGTGGCATAAAATGAGGAGAGAAAGAGGGCAGATTGGGAAAAATCTTGCTTCACTTGGGGGAATGAAAGCAAATATTACCTGCAGAGAATACAAAGAATTACATAGGAGGGCACAGAACATGGAATGTAGCCACCAAATAAATGCTGTTTTATGGGGAAAAGTGTTAGGAGAAGGATGTGGTAACATTTTTCTGTGGTATAGGCAGTATTTTTTAATACTGAATGCACAACTGAATGCTCTTTTTAGCACAGTGCAAACTGTGTGGGAAAATGGTTCCCCAAAACCTGGCATTTTGATATCTCTCTTCTGTTCACAGGACACATCCTCTTCTTTAGCTATCTGTGGTATATATAAGATAGTAATTGTTACTTGTGAGGACTGCATAGCCTTAGAGCTCAGCTGAGGTCGGGATGGTATTGTGGCATAAGACGATTATGAACTCTAGGATAAACACTAAGAAACCAGTAATTTATTCCACAGTTACAGCTTACTACATTTCTAAAATGCATCAAAACTGTGGTAAAAGCTAGGGGATTCTGTCAGTGGGTTTTCACAGCAGATGCCAAATATGATGTGGCTTTGACAGATGCTATAGAGCATGGAGAACCATTTGTAAGATGAAACATTTATTGTGACTTCTGTAACTGACAATTTAGAAAAGGCCTAATTCCCCACATTACCACTGGCTGAGAGGAAAGACAGTTGCAGTAACCACTGTGGACTTGGATCCCATGTTGCCATATGGCTAGAAGTCAGTAGATTCAAAGTAGCTGAACCCAATCAAAAAAGTGAGGGAGATCATAGATGTTCTGTTTCTACTCCATTCAGTGGACATTTCCTAGGTATTCAGGGGGGGAAAAAAAAGTAGAGGTACTATGTGGAAATATCTCTAGAATCTAAAGCTGTGCGAAAGAACACTCTGCTACTAAATTATGTAATGGTGTGTATCACTCATTCATTAAATATCAATAAATAATTTAAATTTTTCTGTAAATTGGCATGCTCCTGAAATTACATCCATTCCCCTGGTTTGGTTGGGGTTTTTTTTGTACACACCTGTAAGGGGAGTTTTATGGGCTTTCTTTGATTTAAAGTCTTGATTTAAAATTTTTTTCTTTGTGCTGATTAAGAGAAAATGGAAGATCAGTGGGTGGACCATAATCTGACATGACTATCAGGGATGGAAACCAGAAAGATTCTTTAAAGTGAGAATAAATCCTTTGTTTGACAGATTAGCTGCTGATTTCTAAATCTTATTTCTGAGAGAAGAGTACACATGAGGTGACATGAGGTCCTCCCTTCACCTAGCTGTTAGCAGACTTGCAAAAAGTCCAGTCATCCTGTCACTAGCTCTCCTGCCCTGTTTTTGAGCTGCAGGGTGTAGTAGTGAGACATGGGCCTTGGATGCAACTTTGCTGACGCTGTTTGAACAATTGACTCAGTAGGCAGGATTTCAACCCATGTGACCCAGCCAAGTGCTGGACATGGGGTAGTCCTCGATGTTAAGGTGGAGGTTGTTCAGTAGCATTTTATGTCTGCAACGAAAAGAACCTCCAGTCAAATTTTTATGGATAATTGATGTTTTACTCCTTCTCTGCTGGGTCAGAAGTAGTTGCCTGACCTTAAATATGTCGCTGTCTTCTTGCTGTATGCATTTTCCCACTCTGTAACAGAAAGCAAGGAACTTTCCAGATTCTGAAGCTAAAATGATGAGAATATGTTTAGGCTTATGAAACATGTTTCCCAGTTTAGTGTCATTAATAAAAATCACAACAAATGTACTTTAGAATAAATGAATGAACGAAATTTAAGACTGATACTGCAAAATAAATTTTGACTGGCTTATTTTTTTTGGTGGGGGAATTTATTAGACTGTGAAAATTAATCACACTGTGCATAGTACCCCACTGGTACACATCACTCACTGCAAAATAATTCTGTTGTTTTGAGACTTTGCATGCGTACTGGATTGATTCAATGTTTATTGCAATTTTTGGTTTGCATCTCCTTTATGTTTATGCCTACCAGATGGTCTTTATTTGTCATAGTATTTCTTATGATTCTTTTTTCTATCTCAGATTTGAGTGTCTGCATGATGAAGATGTGAAAGAAGAAACTGAGCAATATTAAACATCACAGACAAGAGATTTCTAAGGGTAGAGAAAGCACATTATGTTTGCAAATAATAGTGTAAGAGAAAAGCCTGAACTGATCTGTATTTTGGCTCTAGGGATAAGATTCTCAAGCAAATTGTGTATCTTAGTGTGTTCCTAGTGTTGAATTTGGGGATTTAAAGTTAGGAAAGAAGCTAAAGTAGATCCTTTTCTAAGAATTTTTTTTTTAGTTGCACGATTCTTTTCTTCTTCACAAGCCTTTAAAATCTCATTGCCTGAGACATTTACACAGAGAAGCCCTACGTGCCTAACACTGAATTATAAGCATAATACAGAGCTGTATAAGAACCTAATATCTGCCTAAGTCTTTCAGTCTCTCCACCTCAGAGAAGTAGACTGGTTTGTATTAGATCCACTGAGCCAAGGTTCAGCCCTTGCTGTTGAGATGAGGACTGGTTGAAGCAAGGTGGCTTCTTGTATGGGAAACAAATTTCACCCCTGCATTTACAGGAGGGGACACTGATGTCTGTAGTATGGTTTCCTGTGGCAATATTGATCTTTCCTCCCCACTCCCTCCCCCTTCCTTTCCCAATCCCTTCCTGGAATAGGAAAGACACACAAAAATTTTGGAATCCGTGAGAAATCTTTCATCATTTCAGATAATGGAATAGTCTTTTCCAGTCTTTAATGGCTGAAGCTTTATGAACAGAAGCTAGGTTGTATGTCCTCAAAAAGATTTTTCCCACAGAGGATACTTGAAGAGCTTTTGACAAATTTCCAGCAAAAGGACACCTTTCTAGAAGTGATAATCCTTCCATGTACAGACATAGAAACTGGCATGAAAAACTCCTGGGTCTGTTAATCTTGCAAAATTCAGCTAATAGTCAGAGATATGCTCTTATTGCAAAGTCAACCAAATATAATTAATAGAGCTCCATAAATGTATATAGTGAGAATAAAAGCAAATAATAGCCTTAGACAAACCTGGGAGACAAAAATACTAGCTCCAAAAGTCCTTTGTTTCTGTCTTAAAGCTAACTGAATTATTTTCCTTCAACTGTGAACCAGTAAGTCTCAAAACAAGATGCTGAAGGAAAGCTAAAATAAATTGGGTTTAAGACTATAGACCATTGTCTCAAAAAGACACAATGCAAACAGGAATTCATTATGTCTATATATATAGCAATTTGTTAAAGTTTAGCAGTGAATAAAAGGAGGCTGTGGTACCAATTACTTGGTGTAGACTAGAAGGGGAAATTTGTTTTCTGGTAAACCAAATTAAATCCAGAGTGACCAGAGAAGATGGTAGATGAAGTTGATGGTGAAAGATATCCAATAATTAAATCTGTCTTTTGGTAATGGCAATATTAACAGCAGTCATGGTTAGAAGTCTCTCACTATAGTAAACAGAGTTTTGACTGTACTCTCCCCTTCTTTCACAGAGTAGATTGAAATAAACTTCCTATTTTTTCACCCAGGATATGGTTCTTACCAATGGGAAGTTTTTAGGGGTACTGAAGAAGAATCAGAAATTGTTCTATGAAAGGAAGAAGGGAGGACAAAGCAAAGACTGGAAGATTTGGAAACCCTGAAAACAGACACAAGATATTTGCCAGGCACAACGAAAAGAGCAAAAGAGTTGGGCAGCAGCTCTGATTCCTGATTAAGGCTGTTGTATGTCTATAACTGTACATTATAAAGAGCTGATAACCATATGTTAGTGACTGGTGTTAGCTCAGGTTGATCTTTTGCATGTAATGTGTTATCCAAGTAGTTTCCCCAGTAGTGTGACACATGTTTAAGGAGATCACAGGAAAAAAAGAGTAGTGACCTTTCTGTCCTTCAGCAGATAAAAATTTTACCATGCCTTTTCTATTTCTTTATTCTTATTGACACCTTGCTTCCCTCCCCATGTGGTCAAGTTCTCCTGAACAAATTTTCATTTTGTAGAAATCACAGCTGGGTTGAACACCATGCCTCACCAGCCCAAGGCAACTCAAATTCATTGTTTTTGTGGGACCCAGTGGCAAACATACATTACAGCATTCCTGACCCTGTTGCAAACACTCCTTTTTCTCTGACCTCTTTCAATTTGAAGAAGATAAAAACAGTCACAGTTCTCTTCAGACAGTAAGTTTTCAATAGCCATTGGTGAAAAGCACTATATTTAAAGTTCTGTGCTTTCTTATATGGAACAATGTAGACTTTTCAGGAATTACACAATCCTTTTGTAAAGTTCTTTCTCACTAATCTACAGCTATGCTATTAAGGATATCCTTGGAGAGATTTAGGAAAGAAATTGTTTGCTCCACTTCAAATTAAAAGAAATAAAGAAAAGCATGTGAATTCAGCACTGTCATTAGCTCAATAACACGAGTGGTATATACTTCATCGTAAATATCTTTTCTTGTGTTGAAGTGGGCAACAATTTTTTTTCTCCTAAAAATAACCTTCACTCTTTTGCACAGCTCTCTTCTGGCCTGTAGGTGTCATAGTTAGAATGTAGATGAAATAGATAAATATTACTCTACTTACATGAAATAACTTTCTGAAAAACAATGTTCTTGTTAGCAAGTACTGTTATTTATTCAAGCTTTGGAAGTGGAGAAACGACTCTAGTATGTAGACAAGCATACAATATAGTGGATTTCACTGCACATTCTCTGTCTACAAAGATGAAGTTTCCCATGTTTCTCAGGTAAAAAACCATTTTTCTCAAAATTCTTAACCTGATGCCTCCAGCTCTGAACTTGCCTGTCTTGATCCCGCTCTTTGTCCATTTTTCATTTCACCCTTGCTTCTTAGTCTAACTCAGATAATGCTCAGAGAAGTCTTGAAAATATTAAAGAGAAGCATGTTCCTATGATAGGAGTATAGTGTAGGTGTAATAAAGCCACAGGATGAAGCATCGGTGAATGCTAGGGAAAGTTGCCTGACCAGTACGGCGGTCAGGACCAATTCTATGATGGAGTGATGGCAACGGTCAACAACGGAAGGCCAACAGATGTCATCTATCAAGATTTCTGTAAGGCCTTTGACATGGTGCCACAAGACATCCTTATCTCCATATTGAAGAGACATGGATTTGATGGATGGACTCTTCAGTGGATAAGGAATTGGCTGGATGGACATAGCCAGAAAGTTGTAGTCAATGGCTCTATGTCCAGGTAGAGGTCAGTGATGAGTGGTGTCCATCAGGGCTCTGTCTCGGGATGGTGCTCTTTATCAATGGAATAGTGGGATCGAGTGAACCCTCAGCAAGTTTACAGATCCATGAAGCTGAGCAGTGCAGTTGGCACAATAGAAGGATAGGATGCCATCCATGGGACGTGGACAAACTTGAGAAGTGGGCCCATAGGAATCTCATTAAGTTCAACAAATCCAGGTACAAAGTGCTGCACCTGGGTCAGGGCAATCCCAGACGTGAGTCCAGACTGGGAGAAGAACTTGCTGAGAGCAACCATGCTGAGAAGGACTTGTGAATTCTGGTGGATGAAAAGCTGGACACAAGCCAAGAGAGTTCACTTGCAGCCCAGAAGGCCAATGGTATCCTGGGCATTATCAAAAGAGGGGTGGCCAGCTGTTGGAGTCAGAAATGCATAGAATTATATTCCTCTATCTGTTTGGAAAAAAACCCCAACCCAACGTACAATCCAAAATTTGACCTCTATCCATGGAAAAAATTACCTATTCTCTAGGAATCAGTAAAATCCTCACAAGTGTAAATTAGGTGATGGGATGTTGTGTGAGATTGTCGCAAGGTGAGAAATTACGTAGTTTTGAGTTTGTTAACATAGTAAATAGATAGTAGAAAAATCCCCTAAGATGGAGAATAGTTGTTGTTCTTTATACTTTCTTCCTTCTTCTTCTCCTCCATGTTCTGCAGCAAAAGCAAGGTTGGGTTGATTGGATGAAAAATTCCGCAGTTCCTGTGTGCAGGACGGAATAAAATGCTGGACATTGGTTGAAAAGTGAAAACATCTGTCGTTTTAAGTTCTAATTAGATAATTTACCTTTAAGAAAGGTCTGTAATCTAGATAAGGGGGCATTTGGCGTTCAGCTTTTGACATGTACTAACCAGCTACATTCCATGCTGTACTTTTCTAAGATAAGAATTAATAAACACCTATCTGAGCAGAAGAGAACGCTGATGTCCCGTCTGTCTCTGTGAAATCAAAGTATGGTCCTTGAAATTCTCCCTCATCAGGGGAGATACATGACACAAGAATGTGTCAGCCAGCAAATCAAGGTAGGTGATTGTCCCTCTCTAGTCTGCCCTCATGGGACCCCACCTGTAGTGCTATATCCAAGTCTGAGGTCCTCAACACGAGAAAGATGTTACACCTGTTACAGCAAATCCAGAGGAGGCCACAAAGATGCTCAGAGGAATGGAGAACCTCTTCTACAAGGTCAGGCTGAGACAGTTGGAGTTGTTCATCCCAGAGAAGAGAAGGCTCCATGGAGGCCTCACTGCAGCCTTTCAGTTACCTTAAGAGGTGTTTATTAGAGGAGGTAAGGCAACTTTTTGTAAAGGCAGATAGTGACAGGACAAGGGACAATGGTTTTAAGCTAAAAGAGGGCAGGTTTAGATTAGTTCTTAGGAAGAAATTCTTTACTCTGAGCGTAGTGATGCACTAGCACAGGTTACCCAGAGAAATTGTGGATGTCCTGTCTCTGGAAGTGTTCAAGGCCAGGTTGGATGGGGCGCTGAGCAACCTGATTTAGTGAATGATATCCCTCTCCATGGCCAGGAGGATGTAAACTAGATGGTCTTTGACGTCACTTCCCCTTACCCTCCCCAGGCCATTCTATGATTCTGTAAAACATCTAAGGAACCTAAGTTGTATCAAATTCTCGTAGTAGAACCAATTTTCATACTCTCTTGCCTACTAAGTAGTTAAGGACAGCAAAGCTCAGATTTAACCAGTCTAAGTTCAAGCTCTTTACTCGAGACCTAAATTGGAAACCTTGTCATACTGTATAATTGATGCAATATTCAAGCATCACCAGGAAAACACTGGTCTACCCAAGAAATCAAGTTCTCCCTTGCTGCAGGGAAGGCTAGCAGTGAACTCCTAACATGACACCCAAAGTCTCATGAAATAGTACTAAGCCAGCGTCACACTGACAATAAAGTATAGTAGGACCTGATAACACATTAAGAGACTGCTTACATGAATGTTATTTAATCTACAATTGCTATGCAAACAATTTTGGAAATGCAGTACAACTGCTATTCTGATTGGCCAGTGCTCAGCTCCTACAATTTGGAGAAATGACATAATTTCCTCCAGTGGAAGGTTCTGTGGGAATTCTAGTTCATCAAGGACGTCATGGAGCCTTGGATGTTTGTAAAACACATAAAAATTAATGCTTATGAACAATTTTGGTAATGTTATTTTAAAGCTTTCCCTTTAATAACTACCTAAAAAATGGGGCTAGAAAAAGGAAATTCGATATCCTGTGCATAAATGTGCAGGGCAAGAAGGATTATAATTTGAAGACGATTTAGTCATGTGATGAGTTAGAATTGGTAACTTTCTATCTTGAGCCTTCTTTTCTCCTCAAAGGCAAGGAGAAATGGTAAAAAATTCTTTGATATCATTTGGAAAATACCAGACATATGCTGTAGGACCCAAGGTAGTAAAAATGAAATCCTTGGTAAGAACCATGAGCCCCTCTTTACTAGAAAACACAGTATAAGATTTTCATGCTTATTACTGTAAACATTCATTTGTAGGAAGATCTAACTTAAGAATTTCCAATTATTGCAACATAAAACCAGGCTTTAGTAATTCTGAATAAGAAACGCTCATCAAACATACACTGAGAACCCTAGACATTTCTGTGACATGTGGGTCTGTATATAACTTATTATTGTATTAATTAATTCATGTATTTTGAGATAATCATACAATCTTGTGCAGGAACGATGAATACATTTAATTCAATATTATTAATTACTCCAACTCCCTGAAATAAAGGATTTAGCATTTCTATACTGATAAAGAGCTAAAGGCTGCATTTGGAAGGAATAATGGATTTTTAAAGAAGATTTTCAAATCCAGTTTCAGTAGTTGGATATTTCCGTCCTGATTCAAATATTTTAAAACCTTCTTAAAGTAGACTAACTGGAGCTTGCAGCTCATGCTCTATAACAATCTTATTGCTGATCATATTGCACAGTGAAACACTTCACCATGCACTTTACTCCTGACCGTTACCCATTAGTAACATAGAGCATCATGTGCTGGGAGATCATGAGAGTTTTGCCTGTTTTCTCAGACACCTCCATCCCAGACACTAGATATGTCTGCCAGACACAATATGCTATTAAGAGGAAACTGGAAGGGGGGTTGCCTTGTGGTCTCTTATTTCGGTCTGTTGGTAGGCAGTCTGGTAAGAAAGTGGTGCTGAAACTTACTGTGTACCTTGCCACTGTCAGCGTGCTTGAATTGCTATTGAAGAAAAAGGTGCTCAAAGTCAGCTCTTTAATTGTAAAAGGGCAGGACGTAAGGCTGCTACCCATAATTTCCAATGGAAAGAATATTAGTTAAAGTTTTGGAAATCTGGTGTCATTGCTGGATGCACTCAGAAAGCTGGAAAATTGTTCATACATGAGTCTGAGTTTTGTAGAGAGTTTTAGTTTTCTTACTGCTCAAATGAATATTGGCTGAATGAAGGGGTCCTGCCTGTCCATCTGCTCTAGAAGTGTGTTTGACTTTGTTATGCTAAGTTTCACTCTGGCTAAACTAGAATTGGGAGTGGCATTAGGAATCATACTGTGCTCTGCCTATGTTTGAAGGCTACATCTATGGCATGTTTCTTATTCTGCCTTGTGGAAGATGTCCATGTTTTTCAGAGTGACAGGGACACGATATGGCTCACTTCATACAGCTTCACGTTTCTTCTGTATAGATATTTACACATCTGAAGAAGTCATACTTCGCTCCCCTTATAGGTATTGGGTATAAATAAGACAATTTAAAGGCATGATTTTTGACACAGATATTTGTTTCAAAATTGTGTCTGTTTTTCCTCCATGACTCTAAAGGTGCTCAAGACTGATAACTCAGAGGTAAACCTGTGTTTGCTCACATAAACCGAACAGGAAAGTCTGAGCCCAAGCAATTAAATAACTAGGAACAGTTACTTCAGGGAAGTCTGAATGCATGAAAAAATAAAGTTGCACGATGGGAATCTTACTTAAAAAATGTAACAAAACCAATCAGTTATATCAGGATGAAAAACATTCTCATCATCTAATTAGATCCTACTAAGTTGAGTTAAGGAAACTCTTCTTTAGGATTGAGATGTTACTGGTGAAAAGGGAAAGCTTTCTTCCGAAGGTGCTGGGAAAACAAGTGGAACGAAAAGAGCTTGGAAAAAGTTTGTAGAAAATAAAGCTTGAATGTTTTTTTTTCTTCTTTAGAAACCTTGAAGATTTTTTCTTTCTTTCTGAATCTAGGGATTTCTTGTGCCCTTGTAACTGTTTCACTTTTCCTTTTTTATAGCTAGTCAGCATACAAGACACTTTTTCTTTTGCAGACACAGAAACTTAACTATCAAAACTAAAAAAAGATGCACCAAAGACTTTCTGCCAGAGACAAGGTTTCCCAGCCCCCAGGATAGTTTATTAAAGGAATAGCATCAATGTCTAGACAAATTCACAACTTTTTCTTCCTTTTATGAAAGACAAGGAAAACAATAAACTAAAAAATAAACGAGAAAAAACCTTTCCCAAACCCTATATGAAGCTCACATTAGAAGACTTCCATCATCTTCATCAGAAAAAAATGTATCAGGAACAAGTTCACAGCCTTACTCAGTAACTTTACCTGTATGGGCAAAAATATTAATGCATATAAATTACATTGGTGACAGGAATATTCTCATGAGTATAACTGCACTTATTCTTGATGTTTCCTTTTACAAATAAGAAGTAATCCCTCAATATATCTCAATAATACTGTGATGCCTGTGGTCCAGAGGCACATATAACTTGGGAGACTTGCCTAGCCCTATCACTTTTAACTCTGATAAGTAATTAGAATCTAATTTATGAATGCTTCATATCAGGAAAGGAATCTGAATTTGTTCAAAAGAGTCTTTGTCAGGAAGTTTTCCTTAAGCAAAACTTTACAAAGTGTCTTTGCAACCAATATTTCTTAATTCTAAGAAGAGGAAAAAAAGCCTGTATAGCTCTTTCAAGTCCCAGGTAACTTTAGAATTATTTTTTTTGTTGTTGTTGGTTGTGGGTTGGGGTTTTTTGGATAGTTTTTGTAGATTTTGTTTATTTTAATGTTTCTTCGAGGAAGAAGTATTAGGTCCAGCCCATCTCAATCATCCTTTGACTTGGTATATTTTTGTATAACATTCTGACAAGCAGTGAGAACTCTAGGTTTGGTTTTTTTGGTTTGGTTTGGTTTTTTGTTTGTTTGTTTGCTTGCTTGATTTTATTGTGAGGTTTTTGGCATGTATGTGTAAAATTATTATTTATTTAAGGGTTTTATATGATTTAGTGATATTCCCATTCTTCTGGGGAACCTTTGACTGAATGAACTTCAGAACCTGATGTTTCAATGTGGTATGGTATGTCAGAGCCTCTGCTTTCAAGTATATAATATTGTAATGTTAACTAAATAAAAATAATAGGAGCTGTTTTGAGGGAGCTGCTGCAAGCTGGCTATTGTGTGCGCTCCTTAGTATAAATACAAGTATAAAAATATTTGGATCCTGACTGAGCTAAAGCAATAAGGGTGGACATGAATTACGTTTTTTAAATTATTTACAACTTCACAGTGTCTGTGGCTTTAAATTATTGATGCTTGTGACAGCAACTGTCAATGAGACAAAGCTTACACTGAAACAGCAGCAGCATACTGTGGTGTTCAGTGCTTCCAGTCCTTCTTATTAGGAAAAAATGTCACTTCTTTCATTGTAGGAGAGCAGGAAAAAGGAAGCAAGATCATTATTAAAGGAGAAGTTTCCTGCAAGACTCTTTGATTACAGTGTGTCTCTCAGAACTCTTGGCATAACAAAAATGTTCTAACTGAGCATGAAAGAGACCAGTCTTACCAGTAAGTGACTGCATATTGTTTGCTGTAACACATTTTTTTACATGTAGGGTTATAGCAGCAAAAAGATCCCTGCTGGACCACAAAGGATGAGGCAGCACTGTGTATTACAGAGAGACTTAAGGGGGAACATTTGTCCCCACCTGTGCCCCACAGTGCATTGTCTAGGGCGATGTCGCTCATCATTCAGGCAATACCTTCAGAACAATGGTATCAGTTGTCCAGATGTGGTACAAACACTTGCACCTCTTCTTGATATACCAGCGACTATCAGGAGTACCACAGGTCATCTGTCTTCTTTATTAATGCTGCTCCCTCCTGGTGACCTATGAAGTTGTAATCTCCTGAATCTGTCTGTCTATATCTGACAGGTTCCTAATAAAGTTTTGTTGCTTTATGTGCAAAAGGCCTGTTTTAAGTATGGTGGTGTGTGGCTCTGTTTTCCCTGTTTCTTTATTCAAGTTCAAAGTAACAACACACTAGGTGAAATTCATGAGGACAAAAGGAGAACCTTGTGTTATTTGGATCTGACAGCTTGCTTGAATCCATTTCTGCTGAAAAAGGAGAAGATTCCTGATGCTAAAACACCAGTGAGCCACATGTGTGTGCTGCACATGTACTTGCAGAGTGGAAGAAGGCTGTGTGGAATGTGAAATTGCATCCTGTACTGCTGGGGATCGGGTGCTGAATTGTATAAAGACAAGTGCTGTATTAAGAGTAGGGAATGACTGAAGAGTGATTGTCTGTAGATAATGATTTTCAGAAGAGGAAGAGAATCATGCCTATTTTGTGTTCTTTTATCTGCACAGGTGGAAGGAGAGAATCAAAGTCTTCTGCTGTCATTTAGGAAACAAAGATTGTTTTAATGACTTAGAAAATAATAATAGGTACATGGACACAATGCCAGGGAGCCTGTGAAGCTGCAAGAAATGAAGTGTGTTTTCATGGTTCAGGTTAAATTTCACTAAAATGGACTTAGATTGATACGAAGGCAATGGCTGACCTCTGGTTGCAGGTCACCAAATGGCAGGAATTCGATCTCCCCAGAGGATCTAAATGGGGCTCATCCATGTAACCTAGTGGGACCTGCAGCTCTGCAGCTTTACATTGCTCAGGGCCTCGGGGGTCTGTCCCTGGCCTGCCATGCAGAGGAGAGTGGCCTGAATCAGCATTGCTCAAGGGGTCCCTTTTCCCAGCAGAACTGCCACAATACATAGTGTTTGTCATGAGCCCAAATATATTTGCTGTAAGATTATTAAAAAAAATTTTTTTCTTTTCCCCCACCCCTTCAATATACCTGAAGTAGTGACTGCCCTGTGTTTTAACAGTGTAACACAAGTGCACTAAGGACAATCAAGAAACAAGGACTTGGGACAATGACAGAGTGCTAAGCAAGTGTACCATGCAGGACTTAGAGACTCAAGAAAAGATTTAACTAACTGTATTTGTATGGTAGCAATTGCAGTATTAAGGTGAAAATTTAAGGGGTCAACAAAAAACCTCCCAAACAACTCAATAGTAGGATCTCATAAGCTGGCCTTAAGGAAGAGCAATGTGAGGAAGCTTTTCAAGTGAATCCCCTTTGACTGAAGTAGCCATGACTGAATAATAGTCTTATTAAATACCTTCAGTGTTCATGAAAGCAGAATAGTGCTTCAGAAATAAAGATCACCAAGATAACTAAGATGCTTGAATCTATCATTGGTTAATTTTCTTTTATGCCCCACAGAGGCCTAATATTTGGTAGCTTAGGTTGTCTTGGTCCCATCTCCTCGAATCAGTAATGCAGTATGTTGTTCTGCGACCATTTACCTGACCTCCAGCACTGTTATAGAATGAAAGTATGCAGTATTAGAGACAGTGACTTCACAGTTTCTTTGTTACACAAAGATACTTCCAGCAGCTCTTAGTGTAGTTAATACAGCAGGACTGCTGACATCATAAGGAAATGGATGACATCATCACTTTGATTCTGTACAACTGTTCAAGGGCATTGATTATAGAGTACTGACATCAGGTAGCACCTACAGACTAAAAACATTAAGGTCTTTCGATAGTAACTTGCAGGATCCAGCAAGAATATTTAATTTTGTAGTTTAACCACTAGTTAGTGGCATAACAGCAAAAACAAATGCAAAGACTCTTATTTTCTTTTTAAAAAACACTGAACAGGAGATACTAATGGGAAGATCTCACCGACAATGTGCCATGAAGAAATGAAACTTAGTGAAATACAGCAATTCATATAACATGGTGCAAAGAAAGCCTTTGAAAGCAGAAAAATAGCATTATAGCATTTCTTATTTGTCTAAATCTATCCTATATGTCCCTTAAAAAGAGAAAATTCCCTTAAGTACACACATTAATCCATTACATTATGAAAACCATTGCATTTAACATTTTCCACAGAATCTCTATAGTGACATAAAATAGGTCAGACCTTTCCCACCCATCTCATGGGTTCATTGTCCTTGACTGCCACTGAACACAATGGAGTATGAGGCCTTTCATGTATCCTGGGCATAGGGAGGGCTTTCTGCAGTGACAAAGCTGAAATGTATCCAATTGTATAGATTCTTCTATCAAATGCAGGTAGATTTCTCCAGGATCTGCCTACCTGAGCATCTCAGTCTTTTTGACATCTCCTATCTTCTAGAGAGCTAGCAAAGGGCCAGTGCATAGCTGAATTATTCTTAGCAAACTAGGAGCTGTTAGTCATGTCTTACAGATGGGAAACTGGAGAACTAGATAGTGCCCAGAATTAAGCAGCTTGTAAATGACAGAGCTAGGAACTGTAGATTTTTCAAGTCCAAGCATTGCCTACTTTACGTTTTACAGAGGAGAGAATTAACACAAAAAGAAACAAATATTTTTGTCTAGTCAAGAGGACAGTCAGCCACAGCAAGTAGAATCCACCTCAAGATTTTGATACTCAGACTAGCGCTTGTCCCACTGAATACTTCTTTATGGACCGAAAGATCCCAAAGTGATCATCCCTCACAATAACATGATGGAGGAGGCAGAGAGCAGACCAGATGCTACAGTTCTTTCAGCTCAGGGATGAAGAACTTTTGTTTACACAGTGCATTAGCCTTACCCAAGCCATGGCTGGAAGGCTGGCCTAAGGAACAAAACCCTGGACTACCAAAAGTGTCGCACTTTCTGCACTCTGGCCTCTCAATAATGCAGGCTCCTGTTCATACAGGCCTTGACTATGGGCTTTTTACCCTACAAAACTAAACAGAATTTATTTTTTTGCTATATATTTTTTGAACAGCAGGTGATGCTGTAAGACTTGGGATTAAGCTCTCTCCTGACTCCAGTTCTCTACAGTTGCTGCTGAAGAGTGAGGAAAACATACTGAGCTTTTCCTCTTATCTCCATAAGAAAGGTCTATAATTTCAGATTATAGAGAGACTATGAATAAAATGGTTCACTCAGAAACCAGAAGAAATACTAAGCTGTTTTATACCGGCAATTTATGTGTCAATTTAATACCCCAGAAGAATGTGGTAACAGGGTCACACAAATTCAGGGAAGGCCCCTCTGTTCCCTGATTTTGGGCTTGTGTTAAAATTTCATCTGGGAGATATTCCGAGGCTAACAGTAATCTCAGTCTCAAGGTGAATTTTTACCGGCAAAAAAAAAAAGAAACAAAACAAGCAAGCAAACAAAAAAAAATCACTGAACTCTACTTAGGAAGTTGAAACTTAAAGAAGTGGACAAGAATTAGAGGTTTCTTGCCTTAAAATCTGGTGAAAAACAAATGGGAATTTTGATCTTCATGTCTCCTGCACTAACTCTTATGTTCTTCTGTCTATATCCATGGTACATAGGAGAATAACAAATCAATAATAAAAAGCATTGCTGTTTCACCACTGTTAGCACAATGCTTATTTGCTGTCTCTTCAGGCACCTGATTTCCAGTGTAATACAAAGTGTGGTTTTGCACTTTACTCTGTTTCACAAAACAATGTAATACTTTCATTTTTAATTTGTGTGACCACATTAAAAAACAGGTTTTAATTTGCACTTCAGAGGACCCTATGTCGAGCTCCTCACCAAGTTCCCATGGAATGAAGCTAGCCCTCAGCCTTTATGTGGGGTGGAATAATGTTTCATTTTAAGAGGCAGAGATTATTTCTGTGGACTACAGAGTAGAAAAACCTCAGTAACAAAAAATGCAGCTTTTAGTAACTGCCAAAGATATAATGCCATGTAGACATGCATAAAAATAGCTTTATATACTAAATTTGGTGTATTTATACACAAAATATTAGGATTAGAGTCTTTATTAAGACAAGCAGTGGAGGGGACAAAACCACCCAATCAGCCAGTGTTATTTTGCAGTAACTTATAATAAATAAGTCAGTTAAAAGTCTATAGTTTTCGTCTTTTGCTAGTAGTAACCAACTGATCTTTGGCATAGGCAGTGACAGGGAAAGGCATGAAACCCCACATTCAAACTGAATAATTCAGAAATGCATTCAGTTCGTGCAACAGTTACACTGCTTTATCTTCCATTTATTTCCCTACAGGAGCAGAACTGTAAAACACAGACCCATCTATTAACAGTGTTAGTAGATTACAGTTATTTAATATCTGTAGACTCCAATAAAAGTAATCCATAGGTTACTTTAGTGGTGGTTGGAGGTGTTCTTTTGTCTGTTTTTATCTGTATTGAAAAAGTAAATCAAAACAGAGGTACAGCAAAATTTTCACTGCTTTTTCCCTCAGACAGAACTGTTTATAATTCTGTTCTTAAATGAAATCATGCACAGAAATTTCAATGTCTATTTTACAAACTCAGAATTAAAAATTTCTTTCAGATGAGTATTAACTTAGAAAGGAAACAGAAAAGTTTGAATTTCATGAACTTCTCAACTAGAGAACAAACACACAGGGAAATCTCACAAACAAAACCTACCAATATCATTCTTTGACCATGTTTTGTTCTTTATGATGAAAGGCTGAACCAACCAATGATTTAGAGAAATATTAACAGATTTTATCATCAGATGAAAATTCCTATACCCTATGTTGATGCAACAATATTGTAGGTAATCAGTCAAATACATTCCTACATTAGAAACTGGAAAATCTTTATGAATTCCTTCAGCATTCATTGAAGTTTTTCACATGGCTTTGAGGTAAACCTCATGTAAGATTTCTTAACTGGATGAGCAGTCTGTCTGGCTGACTGCTTTTAATTACATGTCATAGGAAACTTCCTTGTAGACCCCTATTAGCAGAAAATTATGTGTTTATATGCAGAATTCCACTGCTACTATGTGTGCTGTTATTTCTGGTAGCTCTGTAACTAAATGTTCAGTGTAACAAATAATGTGATATTTGAAATGAGAAGTATAATTTTATTCCTTTCTTGCACATCTGTTTAACTGCTTGTGACTTCTCCCTGCTGGGCAAACACCCATCCCAGCAGGAGCCTTACGCAGGACACCATTATAGGTGAAGTCTGTATACTGCAACATCATTCCACACTACATTTAGAACAACCTGTTACATATTATGTGTCTTTCCTCTCAACTGTTCTCAACTGTTAGCACGGCTTCTGCAGATCCTGTTACATTAGGGACAGCAGCTTGTTTTCTTCCCTTTCTGTGATTGTGGAGTGAGATTTGACAGTCTTCTCTAGGGACTTCAGAATAAAGTTTTGGATTTGAGAAATTTGTCACAGAACGTCTGCCTTCCTGATTCCCTTGAATAAGCCCTCTGCTAATTTGATATTTGTTATATCTCAGCTCAAGTACACATTGTCTGGGAAGTGTTTGAACTGAACATGTTTAGAACATGTTCCCCTCCAATATAACGGTGGGAAAGTACAGACTAGCCAGTCTGGCTCTGGGTCACTTAATGTGGTGAGTTTAGATGTTTTTATTGAAAAACCACAGATGAAAATTTGCATGATATGGCACCTGCATAGATTCAGGATAAATAGAGTCATGTAATAAAACTCCTTGCATTGACTTACCTATACAACTTATGCCTGTTTCATCAGGAAGCCTTCATGTTGTAAGGTTGCTCTTCTCTGCAGAGGGAGAAGAGATTGTAGCTGTCGGGGAAGAACAGGAACAGGGCTACATCATGACAGGAGCCAAGCCAAGAGCAATGGCTTACCCCAGAGCAGGGCAGCATCTCACTGACAAGGTACCATCCCACGGGGCTCAAACTAAAGCAGAAAACTAAAGGAGCAAAGCTGGAGGTTTGAAACAGGGTCTATCAATAGCCTCTGGCATAGTGAGGAAATCAGCCACGTCCAGGGTCTGACTGGAGACAGGGCTGTAAACAAGGCTGCACTGAGGGTCCCAAGTCCATCCAGAACATGGGGCTAGATGGCAGCTACCCACAACACACATCCTAGCTTCATCCATGAAACAAAGCCAGACTCAAGAGTAGAGACAGGCACTCCTATGACTCAACCTAAGCAAGAAGTGAGTGTGCTGGGGTGAACTGAACTAAGGCTCTTGGACCAAGGTCAAAGGTGTGGGGAGTGGCTGATCAGGGCTACTAGAGCCCACAGGACCCTGATGGTGCCAGCTGAATGTCTGGCTGTTTTGGGGTTGATGAGAGCATGAACTGCAAATCTTGGATCTTTCAGGTAAGGAATGATCTGATGTATATGAAACAAGAGACACCAAGATCTGCGTGCTTTAGTGAGGGCATGTGTCAGAGCCAGGGCTGGGCACCTGCCCTCTCCATCATCCACTGGGAGCTGCCATTCCTTGCTTGATTC
The DNA here is from genome assembly GCA_013400235.1 of Oriolus oriolus. NCBI lineage: Eukaryota > Metazoa > Chordata > Aves > Passeriformes > Corvidae > Oriolus > Oriolus oriolus. The sequence goes on from VXBT01011817.1 coordinate 94,356, forward strand.
CTTTCAGAGTTCACAGTAACTTTTGTCACCTCTTCCTTCATGCCAGCAGTTGTGTGCTCCTTCACAGCATATGGTAAGAGTCCTTGCTTCTTTGCTCTCTCTGACTGTGCACAAAGCGCTGGCAAGAGCAGTCAAATAAAGCAGAACTCTAGTGGGGATGGTAGGCTCTGAATGATTGCTGATCACCTCCTGGTCTTTGTAAAATGGAACAAGAAAACAGCTGGAGTGAAAGAATAAAGTAACTAAAAGCTTCATTGGAGTCAAAACTCTCTAGAGATTCAGAAAACTCACAGGAAGTTTTAAATAGCCAGTCACGCTGTGCTTGCAAGCTTCTGTATTAGGATGTCAGCAACAGAGGAAATAATTTAGAAGGTTGCCCTATTTCCAGAATAGTTGTCTTTGAAGTGCTCTATGTGCCTAATAATTTCAATGTAATTCAGACAAAAGGAAAGAAATGCTACAACTGTTATAAGGAAATTTGAAGAGTATGGTAACCACATAGCTGCAAATAATGAAAAATACAAACTGAAGGTAAAACCGGAGAATAGTCTGTGACAGAACTGAGACCTAAGAGCAATTTTTAAGGACTAGATATGATCCCAGCAGGAGGTGAGTCTGTGAGCAGAATAAAAAATTCTGGGAGCTACTACAGAAAAAACCAGAATTAAACCCTTATGAAACATTTTGAGTTCACCAGGCAAAGAAAATCAACCAGTCCACAATAATACTATGGAGGATGGTCAGTGCTCTGAACTTGGAGACATAAGAAAATCCAAACCACTAAGAGCCACCTGAGGCAGAAAGTCATGCAGAGCTCAAAGTTTCAGTCCAGCAAAAAAAGCAAGTGGAACTGGCATGTATTCGGCTCCCAGGGTGTTTTCTGGGAAAATTCATCAATATTTTGATGGGGTGGAAGGCATGAAGGTTTAATGGAATGACGTTTTGATCTGGGAAAAACACTAGATGAACATAGCTGGAGGCGCAGAGAGAATCAGAACTAAACTAAAGAAAACTTAAATCCTGTATGGTGGAAGAAATGTACATGTAGATCACAATGAAGCTGAAGGTATCACTAACTTCTCTCTGAGAGATAAATAAGAAGGTACAAAGATTCCTTGAAATGCTGAATTATGGAGGGAGAACTGCCTCTAATCTGCAAGATACACACAGAGCCCTAAGCAGGAGTTGAAAAACTTAAGTCAGCAGCAGCTCAGAAATAGATCCTGCAAGATGAGATTGTGACTTTCAGCACAGAGCAGCCACATGAGTGCATTCCCAATCCATTGTGCTAATCAGAGAAGAGCTCTCAGTTGTCATCATGTCAATGGCAAACTAAAGCACATTTAATATGTGTAATGCTATCACATAACCTCATAAACAGAAACAGAGGAGAAAGGGTAGAAAAATGGCTAGGGAACAGTTCCAGGATGTTTTTTATCAACCTCTGTATAACCATAAACATCCAGTTCAGTCCTGAGCTGCCAAATAGTCTCTTCTTGCATGGTGGCTTCTCTGCTTGTTTACTGCATAATAATTTCCTTTGATCATCTAGGAGTAGACTGACCTGAAGAAAACATTGGTATTATTTTGGTTCTAATTTTCTTTGGTCCAAATCTCTGCTGAAAACATTATTGCTTAAGGAACTACAATGTTAAATTATGGGAATGGCAGGAAATCTCCAAGAATTCAGTAATAATAATAAAAAATATTTTTTGAAATGGATTTAAAGGGGCATGATTTCAAATCTCCTTTCATCTGACAGACCTACAGAAAGATTGGAGAGTTTGGAAAGCCATGGCACCTCTATATACATATTTTATTCTTAGCTCAACACAGAAATGGTTCATGATCTTTCAGTAGCTCTTGATACGCTACTGGGGAGGAAGAAAATGCCAGGATATAGACAGTGTTCTGATATGTCCTTGACATTGCAGAAATTATAAAGCCATTGAGTTGGAAAGTCTTACATGTATGGAGAAATTATGAGGCTTGGTGAGTTGGATCAGTTGGCTTTTGTTTCCTTTGTCAGTTTTTTGACAGAAAACTGCCTCAGAAGGAACCAGAATCTGTCAAGGCATTTCATGGCTACCAAATGAGCAGTTGCCTTACTCAGGATAAGAACCTGGTAGGAAAATTTGCATGGCACAGCTGTGTATCTAGTAAGCCATAACAAGAATTTGCTTATTATGCTGTACATTCATTTCAATATCAAATTTAAAAGGAAAATAAAGGTATGCTTGTATTGTCTGTTCTGAATTCAATCTCACTTTTCTACCCACATTACTTTATTGGTACATTTTTCAAACAACTTTGCTCTATCTATGACAAATTTAAACGTCTGCATTCTGCCCCTAAAAAAACCTTTTTTTGCCCTCCAACTTTGATTTTTAGACTGCACTAGACTTACATTAGACATGAATCAATTTTTATATATATTGATCAGCATTAGGTCATGATCTTTCCGTTAATACACATTCAAGAACTCAAGAATAAAGCTGAAGTATAGAATCAGCCAAGAGTATAAATACGTCAATTTTACCTCATGTTAGCAGGTGATAGTGTTTCAGTTCAAAAGAATATCTGCAATATCATTTTAATTTTCTGTTTTTCACAAAAAATTTCAACAGATATTGTGGGAAGTGTACTGAGAACATTCCTATTAATATCAGTGTTCATGTCAGGTACATTAGTCTATTCATCTTCTATTCCAATGAGGTTTTTTGTTGGGTTTTTTTTTTGTAAGAGGTGAAAAGGGGAATTTTTAGTTGTAGCCTACTGAGATAGCCTATGTTTACATTCATGAGAAGAGGTGGAAACATTCATTTATATGCAGCACTAGTAGTCCAGCTTTAACTGTGGATAACACGTCATTAAGAGTAGCAAGTGTAGACACTTGTGGCCCTACATTTTATATCTTTAAAAATCCCCCTTGCAACTTTCCTGATCAACAGGTTCTGCAAAGAACAAGTATTGATTGAACAGCTGCCCCCTTCCAATATTCTAAAGCATAGGTAGAACAAACCCTACCTGATGTCATCCAGTCTGTTTCTTATTACTGCTTAATCTGCCCAGATACACAGTGTGATAGTTCAGTTGAAGTCATATTGATATTCTTGTCATACTGGATATCAGTGGATGGCAAAACTGACAGTGAGACCCTCTAATTGGGACAGTACCAGTCATTTTCCATTTTTTCATGAGCCAACAGTGCATTATTCTACACAGACAACTGAAGAATGCTGTGGGTGGTGGGTGATTTTGAAATAATTACTTAAGTCCATTGAGGTCTTTCTGTGAACTAGAACAGCTAGGGCATCACATAATCCTGAGTTGTTTAAATTCTCCTCCAGTAATCACAGTCCCCTCCTGTTATAATGCAGGTGTACTGCTGTGAGTCTATTAGTTGTTCTCCCTGGAACTTCACTACAAATGATTACTGGAACAAGGAGCATTAGTGGGTGGGGGGCAAAGATTTATATTGTAACAAGATGATGTACTCTGTATGGCTTCTGACGCTACCAGTGTCTCCTTGGAAATTAGGTGTGCTGTTTCCCCTTTTTGTGGTCAAACAAATCTTTCTGTGGTATTCATGCAAGCCTATTTGCAAAATGTATGATACAGTGTATGTTCTACATAAGTTTTAAATTATCCTCGGAAGTTTTTGGTTCCCTGGTCATTTAACATTGGCTTTAACTAGTGGTTTCTATTCAATTCCTGTCCTGCATGCTCTACTTTCACTGAGCCATAGAAGCTAGTGCTGGAAAATAAGACTACTGGTTCAGCAACTCTGGTACAGAAACTATCTCACAAATGCATGTTTTTACCTTCCTAAAAGTATACAAATGTTTTTGCAAGCCTTGTTCAGACAACCCTTCCTCTTTAATCAGTCACTTAAGTCCTTGATATTTTTCCTGTTTTTGTCTCACTGCTGTCTTTTAAATTGTGAGCCCAGCACTCAGTAGGAGCTAGTTCTTGCTAATGGTCACTCAGGTCTTCCTCGTGGCCAAATCCCAAAACTTTTTGTCTATTTTTTCCTCTAAAATATTTTGGCTGCTTTTGGTAGGGAGTGCTGAGGTTTTCTTCTGGTCTGTCCTAATTTTCATCTAGCTGTTTCCATCATACTTGTAAGGTCTCTCTCACTGTCTGCTAAATCTTTCTTATCTGTTACAAGGGTCCCTGAAGACTTTGCCACTGGTCTTATCTTTTCCTGGATTTAATATCAAGAAGAACTTCTGAGACCTTCTAGCCTGTTCTGAAATAACTTCCCTGCAATTAACAAGCTACATGCTATATTCCTAAAAGGTTGGAGACTTAATTTTTTCTATCTTGTTTATTTCCATTTTTTGGGGTGAGAGAATGTGGTGAGGGAAACAAGGAGTAACAATACGGTCAATATAATTTGACCTACAGCCTATGCACTGTAACAGCTGAAACCACCATTATCTCAGTTATTTACAAAACCTCGGGATAGAGAAAATCAGAGGAAAAAAATGAAATAAAAAGTATATGCTATAACAATAAAAGTATAATTTTACAGTTATTATAATGGGAAGAGCCTTAGATTTTCCTTTTCTGCATTTTTTTTTACTACTGGAGTCAGGAGGATGGAGACAAAAAGAGAACCAGACAGTGCAATAATAAATTACAGACAAAAATTATTCCCCAACAAGTATGTACTTCTAAAAATGCCGCAAAATTGTGTATATTTTGCTTCTTAAAATTAGAAGCTGTCCTTGCTTTGGGGATGTGCAGGGTGATTGAACCAGATTACCTCCTTCCAAAGTTTTGCTATTATTCTCAAAAGTCAAAAGAAACCCACTCTTTTAGAAAAGTCTTTTCACTGGCACTTTAATTGAAAGTCTTTTATAAGTGTTTTACTAGTTTCTTAAATAATTTATTTGACTGAGAAAATTTTTACTTAGCACATGCTTTACCTTCTTATTCAACCCATTGTTCTAAGCAAGGCCTCCTCACAGATCCACTGCTTCCCAGACTGACAATGATCTGTCATTTCTGATTTCCACCAGTTATGAGACAGATGAAATTTACACCTCAACTGGACCTATCCTGTGAAAACCAGGCTAAAGCAGACATAAAAAATGACTGTGGTTTGAACCCCTCAGTTTAACTTCCCTTAGCAATTTTCATGCATGTACATGAAAGTCAAACTTATATGCTACCCATTTTATTTTCCTACAAGAAACACATCTAAGGGAATGGTTATAGTTATTTCCATTTTCAAACTTACTTGGTTCTCAGTTGTTGCAGTAATTAAGACAAGCATTGCTTATATATTTGTCTGAGAGAGGTGGATTAGTCACAGACACGTGTATAATATAGCACGTACTTTTTGCAGTGAGTAAGACCAAATATTTTATTTATTATATGATGTTTTCTTTAGTAACACAGCTATACTGAAATAATTCATTCTCAGCTTTTGTCCAACTTTTTTTTGCTAAAAGTGGAGGCATAACATATGTAGACAACAAGGGCAAAGTTGCGTTGTCAATGTGTATAAATTTCTCATAGATCCAGCTTTACCTGTTCAAATCAGGTCATTGCTGAGATTCCTGGAAATATATTTTGTCTTTGAAGAGAAAGATCATCTCTTATCTTTGGAAAAAAATTCTGTAAGCGTGAAAACTAATACCTCTCCTCTAGGAGGACCTCATAAACCCCTGCAAATTCACCACTTTAAACCGCTTATTTTCTGTATTTTCCCTCTGCCAGGATCCCTACTGGCAAAACAAGCAAACAAATGCAAACATTCCCCCCAAACCCAATTCCATATCAAAATGAATTCCCTATTATAACCACAGAAATTTTTTACAGCAGGGATGGATTTTGAAGCATTACATGAAAATATGCCTTATTAATAAGGTAAAGCCTTTTCTTAAAAAAGCATTAAAAGGAGATTAATTAAAATTTCTTCTGACTCTGCTTAGATTTCTAAATCTTAGAAATAGTGCTGACTTCTTCCTGAGAGTGTTTTATGATAATGAGTTGCTATTAGTGCACTACTAAAGCTGAACTCTGCTGTGACAAGCATCAGCACTTTAATTAGCCGATTGTAAAAACACAAACCTGAGAAATACTGCCTCTGTCTTATCCCTGTTAAGCTGTAGAATCACTACAAATTTTCTTTCTCCAGCCTATAAGAGTGAGACCACAATGTCTTATTGAAACATGGATGCTCAGTTCTTCCAAGATACCAGCCAGAAGTGGAATATAAGAAAGCCTTGGAAATTTTTGTCTCAGAGATGACCTGCCAGCTTTTGCTGACTCCAGTAATCTGCTGCAAATTCTCAATTGTCATCTTAAACTAATGCTTTTATATTTTTGCAGTGGGCAATTACAGGCATCACAGATCACAAGAAAAACAGATGTGCTGCTGACTAGTTAACTTAGTCTTGCAGAAAACTGTCTAGAGCCAAACTGTAGCAGAAGGCAACTTACTCTAGTTCCACTTCATTACCTCGGTAGGGTGTGAATGGCAAGGTTGGTAATTTGTACCACTTAGATACTATTGGTTTTAAGCCTAGAGAATTTCTTTCTTTTTAAAAAACATAGTAACAGCTAACACATCTTCACTTCTATGACAGTTGGTCAGAACAGCTAAAGCCATGAACAGAAGAAATACAAATATCTGAGCTTTCAACAGTAGAGCTTCACAGGTTACCTGGGTTTCATACAGTATGTAAGGCAGGACTCTCAGCTCTGTGACATGAGTAGAGAAGTAATTTCATTACTGTGTGTACTGGTTGGGGCTGGAGTAGAGTTAATTTTCTTCACAGTGGCTAGTGTGACACTGTGTTTTTGATTTGTGATGAACACAGGGTTGATTATGCAGAGATGTTTTTGTTATTGCTGGGCAGGGCTTACATAGAGCCATGGCCTTTTCTGCTTCTCTTACTGCCACACTGGCGAGGAAGTTGGGGGTCCATAGGAGGGTGGGAAGAGACACAGCCAGGACAGGTGACCACAAATGACCAGAGGGATATTCCAGACTATATGACATCATGCTCAGTATATAAACTGGGAAGAAGAAGGAAGAAGGAGGAATCTTTGAAGTGATTGCATTTGTCTTCCAAAGTAGCTGTTGCACATGATGGGGTCTGCTCTCCTGGAGATGACTGAACATCTGCCTGCAGTGAATTAATTCCTTGTTTCGTTTTGTTTGTGTGCACAGCTTTTGCTTTCCATATAAAACTGTCTTTATCTCAACTCATGAGTTTTCCAGCTTTTGCCCTTCCAATTCTCTCCCTTATCCTAACGGTGGGAAGTGAGTGAGTGGCAGTGTGGGGCTTGGCTGCTGGCTGGAGTTAAACCCCAGCACTGTAGATTTAAAATCAATTGCATTACACTTGAAAAATATCTGGTGAAATTGAGAGCAGGAAGGAACTGAGTTCTTGCTCTACTTTTTCCCACACTGAGCAAGCACTAATTCTTTGAGTTTCCTGTTAGTGTCTCTGCAGAGTAGATAACCAGTTCTTTTCAGAGATTGCTTAAAAATAATCACTAGGAAAAATAATTACTGTACCCAGTCAAGATCCTCAAAGGCACTTGGGTGTGGCAGTCTTAGCAGGAATTCAGAGATGCAGCAGTACACGAGTCCAGTGGGAGAATGAATTTTTTATTAATTTTACAATTTAATTTATATGTCCTAGTTCCAAAAAACCATTGGACAGTGTCCACACCTGTACTGGTGTGATTGGCTGAAGCACCAGACATCCACTCCAGACTATCTGTTCAATCATACTTAACAAAACACCAGATGTGAAGGTTATTTACAAAAACCTATCTTACTGTTTACATAGCTTGCATAGCAAAGGAAAATTCTCACAGAATTAGTACAAGGAGATGGAAAATCTCTCTGCTTAGCAGCATTTCAGTATCCACACTTGGGTGCCAAATTTTATGAAGAAAGTTGCCTCAAATATTTTTCAGTGTTTGAACTTGAAGCTAGAGACTGGAAGGCTTTAGCTATGACATTAATTTCTCATCTACTGACCAGTTTCTAATAAAACAGATTCAGTAACCAGAAGAAAATATTCTACATGTACTAAACAAAATGAAACAGAAGATGTGGAATGATGAGAATGAAAATGAATAATTTCCAAGTGAATAGTTCAATTATAGAATCATAGAATCATTTAGGTTGGGAAAAACCTTTAAGATCATGGGGTCCAGCCATTAACCCAGCACTGCCAAGTCCACCACTAAGACATGTCTCTATGTACCATACACACATGTCTTTTAAATAGCTTCAGGGATGGTGGATCAACTTCCCTGCACAGAGTTGTCCTGCTGCCTTTCCAGCTCCTGGTTTTTGCCCATGCTCCCTGCATTGTTATAGATACAGTCCAGTTGGGATGTTGAGCTCGCTGCCTTTTTTGTGGGAGAAACTCTAATTCCTGTGTGACAATTATCACGTGTTTCTGTGGTTTCGAATACATCAATGACCCTTGTGACTTTGCTATTGCGTGAATCATCATACCCTACCTCCACTGAGACAGCAGGCTGAAGGACCTTGATAGCATACCACTCCTCAAACTTTGGTGTGCTGCCCCCAGGCTTATCTCTAGTGAGCCTGGATTTATCCCTTTCCCTGTTCAGATCCAGTTAAAAGCTCTTTCAATGACCTCTGCTAACTCCTCCACAAAGATGTTTTTCCCCATTGAGATCCATCTGTCATCAGCAGGCCCTGGTGTTGTGTAGACTGACCCATGATCTAAAACCCCAGATTTCTGTTGGAGGCACCAAGCTCAGAGCCAGTCACTGATCTGCTGGATCATCCTATTCCTTCCCTCATCCTACCCTGAAACCGAGAATGTTACCTGTGCTCCTGATCCCTTAACCAGATGTCCCAAGGCCCTGAAGCCTCTCTTGATTTCCCTTGGGCTTCTTGTTGCAACTTCATTGCTGCCTGTCTGAAAAGTCAATAATGAATAATGACCTGAGTGCTGTACCAAGGTGGGGAACTTTCTCTTTGCATCTTTAACCCTGGGTCCCTAGGGAGGCAACAGCCTCCCCTAAGAAGCGAGTCTGCTCTGCATGTTGGGCATTCTCTTCCCTTCAGAATGGAGTCTTCTATGACTACGACCCAGCTGTTTTTCTTTACAGAAGCAAGCTTGATGCAGGACATAGTCTAGTTTAACCTCAGCAACGCCTCCACGCCAGGTGAATCATTGTCCTTGTTATTGTTTGGCTGCACTTGCAAAGCCTCTTGCCTGTTATGCCAGGGCACCTGGGATGGCGGGGCAGTCACAGGAGATGTGCTTGCTGTGCTGAGCAGGAGCTTGTTGCCACTGCCCCTATACCTTCAGTCACTGTGTTTGGGCAGGTGGAAAGAGGACAGGGAATCCTCTGTGTCACACATCCTGTCTGCTGTCAAGCCTGTCTCAGGGAAGATAGGGTGTGATTGCAGTGGTCTGTCTTTGTCATTCCCGGGTATTCCTCCACTTACTGACCTCCTCTCAGAGCTCTTGCACTAAGTGAAGGAGTCCCTCTACCTGGATGCACCTCCCACAGAGGTGCTCACTGCTACTGGCCAGTACTGCTGTCTGAGCAGCTGACACCTGGGTGGCAGCATGTTCTCACTGAGGTCTGTCTGGGAAGCTGAGTCAGCTGTGGTGGGAGCTGAGCTTAGAGAGACCATGGCTTTCAGCTGGACGGATAGCAGGGCTCCCTGGTTGAGCTGTGCGGAGGCTTGGCTGCCATTGCTCCTGGCCCCACTCAGGTAATTTCTGTTGCTGTCATGCAAGCTGTGGGCTCCTGGTGGCTCTCTCCTCTTCTCTTGAGTTTTCCCCAGTTTGGGAAACTGCCCTGTGTACTGTCTCTAGGGGGCTGGCGCTGGTCAGCACCGGACGGCCACGACCTTCTCAGTGAGAGCATCCCGCAGGGAACCACTCTTCCGAGGGCACTGGCAGGCCTTCCTGAGCGACAGGTGATCTCAGCAAATGTAGCAGCTTCTCAGCTACGAGCGATTTCAGCTCCTGTGATTCAGCTCTTTGTGAGATCACCCCAGGCTAACTCGGGGGTAAAGAGAGACAGGAGCCTCATATGGCGGTTCCAATGGAGTAGCTTTTATTGTCCAACCACCCTGACAAAGGGACGGCCTGGGACAAGAGCCTCCACAAACAGGAGGCTGGGGACTGAGGCATGCCTGCCTGGGGGCTAAAAGCACTGGTATATTGTGGGAAAGGCAGGGGGTGGGGTGGAAACCAATTAGCCAGTGGGGTGCAGGTGATTACCATGAGGAAGCAAAGTATGCTGGGTTCTCCCCATGACCCGAGGTGGGTTGCTTAAGTCTGACTCCTCCAGGGGAGTGCAAAAGACTCTTGTCTTGAGGGCCGACAGCCCTCCACAGTGTACCACACTAGAGTGTTTCACTGCGGATTTCCAGCACCGGAGCTGCTCTTCTTGGCAGTCCTTAGAGCCCATATAATAAATACTTCAGCAGCATCTGTTTCCCTGGAAGAAGAAATATAGACTTACTGGGAATCATCAGCTCAGTTACAGAGATCTTGGTTTAAAGTGTTCCTAGGCTCTACTTCAGTTGTCTTCCTAGAGGTTTTTGCAAAAATAAGTAAGGGAAAAATATCAAACATTCGTCCAACATAACTGATGAGCCTTCTACTTCTGAGCGATTCTTCCCAACTCATTTACACAAGTCTTTTCACTGAAATGCCTACCTTTGGTGCAATTAGACAATGGTATACTATTTCCCTTGCTGTTTGCTCAGAATGAACAGTCACCCAAACTGGAAGGAGGTGGTAATCCTTCAGTATTGTCAGTGAGACACAGCTAAATTCAGCTAAATGTTATGTTTTTCCTTCCTGAAAGAAGAATTCCACATGAACCACTCTCACTTAATTATCAGATATTGCTTCATAATGGAATTCCTCCTTTGGTTTTTTGAGAATGTGGAACTTACACTTCCATGTTACAGGTGTTTTTAATGCATATTGATACCAGTATTGCAGCTTCTTTGTCTGAAGAAGGCAGCTCTATGAAACAATGGACATACTTTTCTTATAAAGATTTTTAAAAGTACCATTTACCACATTATTTAAAAGTGTCTTTTTCAAGCTCCTTGGAAAACTGTACTTGTAGTTATTTTAAACAGCTGTAATTTCTCCTTGAAATTCTAATTTTTGCAACATCTTCATAGAAATAGGCATGTAAACCTAATACATTATGATATGAAGCCTGAAAGTGCATACCCCTACCTGTGTGAATTCTACCCCAATTTCATTAATCCTCTGCATGATTCCCTCTCTATTTTTGTCAGCGAATGTTGTTAGTTATTAAAAGTGAGAAGGTTGAACTATCCAGCTGTGTTGTTTCCTACACTGGTAAGAATTGGCATGAAAATAATTTTAAAATATAATTACTAACGCAAGGAAAAGTTTTTAAAACTGTCAGCTAATAGTATGTTCCTCAAAGCATCCCTAGAATTAAGTATTTTTGTCAATTATTTAGTAAGTGCCTAATTTGCTACTACTGGGGAAGAAAATTACATGGTTGCTTCTAAATTATTAAACAATATTTTGATGGCATTGACAGAGCAAATAGCAAGATATTGACCACAGTCATCATGCTATAGACAAATTTTCACAGTTTTCCTTTTTATCTTCTTATGTGAAATTGAAGAGAAGAAAAATGTCATTAACTGTTATGAACTATATGTGCAAACTGTGATTGGAAGCCATACCAAGAGTTCACCTTCCTCTAGATTTTCTTGTAAAGTCACTAATATATAGGGATTTTTCTAAGAAAGCATTTAGAACTTCACAAAGAAACTTGATTGCACCATACAGTCAATTGTCAGGCTTTACAGGATTTTTGCTCTTCTGCTAATCACTGGCGTCAAGGTCTATTTTGAGTCTTTTGGAAGAAATGTCTGCATCTTTAACAGTATTTTAATAAGGTGATCCCTAGACAGGCTCAATCCAACTTTACCTCCCTTTTTAGTCATAGTCATTAGAAAAGTTTAATTTCTTTCCACCCTAAATTTCCTGTGATTGACAGATCATTGTGTCACATGTTTACCTGTAGTTGTCCCGAGAAGCCAAGACTTCATGATCAGGCACAAGGCAGATACATGGGTGGAGGAAGATGGAAAGGCTGCTCACAGTGCCTGGTAGGGATGAGTTTGTATTTTGGACTAAATGCAGGTGGTTACCATATCTCTAATATGGACAGGAATTGTCCTAAGGGAAGGTTATTCCTGTGTTATGGAAAAGATGCCAGATCCACATGAGAAAAAGAAGCAAATGTGTTCACAGTGGAAGAACAGGAGTGTTTCTTCAGATTTGTACATATATTGGTTCTGGCCAGGACAGGATTAATTTTTGTGATAGCCAGGACAGACCTGGCTAGCCCACAAAGGTTATTCTATACCACCTCATGTCATTGCCAGGGTGGGAGGAAGGGAGTCTCTTCCGGGGAGAAGGAGTTCCTTCTGGTCGGGGCAGCTTGGTAGGGGGAATGGTGGAGTGGTGCTGTTTCCAGTAAACTGTTCTTATCTCAGTCCATCTTTTTTCTACTTTTGTGCCTCCAATTCTTCTCTCCAGCCCTCAGCAAGGGGCGGAGGGGAAGTGAGTGAGAGGCACATGGTTTGGAGAGTCTCAGTATGAGCACTAAATTGGGAGAACCATACCTAAAGCATGACAGTACATCACAAAATTTGGGTTGATGACCACACTTATGAGTATATAGCTGTGGCCATATATAGGAATGATGAAAAGGCGGACCACAAACCATTACCAATATTTAGGGCGTACAGGAAAATGAGGTAGTGCAGAGTTCTTTAGAGGACGTACTTAAATGTTGTACATCTAGGAGACCTACAGGGCTTTATTTAGAGAATTTTCTGTATTAATTAAATAATCAATCAAGGCCAGTTTAGACTCATAATTTGAATGTGTTTTTCCATGCTTTCAGGAGCAATTTTTATTTTTAGTTTGAAGGACAAACTCTACAAACAGTCTTAGAATAATTTGTCAACTTATCTCAAGTTCTAGACCCATTAAGTGTGAAACTTGGCTAACAACTGTTGAAAATATGAGGAGCTGCTCTACTGACACATTAACACAGGAGATGAATACAGGCAGACACAGAACTGCATATGAAAAATCTTTTAATTGCTTTTTAATTTCATATGCAGCCTAGTCATGGTCCTCTTCTCATAGGAAAAAATGAAAACCTTAGCTCATTGGACTCAAATTATGTTTTGTTCACTGAAGAATAGTTCAAAAGAACTTGAAAATGTTTGGGCAAAGCCCCTCATTCCTGCAACCTTTTATTCACATAATAGTTCACAAAGACTAGTTGATTATCAGCCTATATCAGATGTCCTTGGAGTTGAGACTAGATGCCCAAAGTGTCCAAAATACCAAATGGGTAAAACATTCAGGCAATACAGATGAGAGAACTGAGAGCTGGAAATGGGTGAGAAAGCAAAAATGGCTTTAGAGAAAAGAAGAGCACAGTAATTAAGAGCCTGGAGTATAAGCAGATGTCTGGAAACCTGCACTCACAATGTAGTAACATCCCAAAAGTTATGATACCTTCATAACATCTGATAGCTTGTGCTACTGAAACTCATAATCATCTTGCACACCTTCTATGCCTGCAATGATGTATCTTCTGCAATGAAAAATTTCGAGATGACACCCCCACTCCCTCAATGAACAAGAGGGAGTATCAAAACTGTGACAGAATTATAGAAAACCAGTTCCTGTTTGGAAACAAAATCATATGCATTGAAATCATTCCTGATTGCTTAGGTAGGCTCTTATGTACGGATGTCCACATACTTTGCCCTGAAAGTTTTATTTCCCAGAACATCCAATCTAATCTGTTTGCTGCAGGTTAAACCTGTGACCAAACTTCCTCCAAGGCATTTTTAACCTGCATCATGTTTAATGTCCACTGGGCTCAAAGCACTTCATGGATTGCTCTTGTTTCCACTGAAATCAGAGTTTTGACTCTTTTGATTCTCTTTCATCTTTTCTTATGTCTGAGAACAGGACACTGTCTTTAGTTAGGAAAACCTCTCAATGTCTTATCTGAGAGATGGTCATTTTTATATTTCTTCTGCAGGTGTGTGGATATGGGTTTGAAGAATGGGATTATTTTTATCTAATATTAACACTTTGGCGTCTGGTCTAAAATAATCTTGTAAGATCCCTCCTGAAACTAATAGGCAGAGGAAGGGAACTTTGGAGAACAGTTCATTGTTCATGGCATGACTGTTTCTGTGAGGTTACGATCCCTCTGAGGCAAGAAAACATGACACCTTACTTTTAAGTGAGAAAAAACCAGAAGAGATTCTATTATTTCTTCAAATGAAGTGATGTCTGCATTGACTTTTGGATTAAAGACAAGACTCTGCTTGGGTGGTTGGGACACGGATTCTGGAGGAAACAATTGGTCTTATTCTATAATATTAACATAAGACATCATTCTCTTTTGCTGTTTTGATGGTTTGATATCTCCAGGGTTCCCACCAAGTAGAAATAACTATTAATTCTGTGTAACGTGCCTGAGAGAGAGGATCGATTCTGTACTC
>VXBT01011818.1:0-22936 GCA_013400235.1 Oriolus oriolus
CTGCAGTGAAGCCAGTGAAGGTCCCTTGAGTCTGTGCGTCGTAATAGATGATGGTAATGGGAGAGCTAAAATAAAGTGCTTGTAAATCCACAATATAAATCTTCATATGAAAGGAAAAGACCTGAAAGATTTAAGAGTCTGTAGGCACAAAATCTGATGGCAAGTTTGTTTCATCACTCTCAAAACCTGTAGTAAAATTTTAAAAATTGTTCTCATGAGGTGATAGGAAGGTGAAGGTTTAAATGTGTGAAGAGAAAGGAGGAGGTGTTAGGGATGGTATGAGTTTGCTGGATTGAGTGGTTTGGCTCCTAAGAAGCTGTGTTGAGTGATGAGGAAGGGAGAAGGAAGAATGGGGAATTCTATTCTAGCCAATAAAACATTAAGGAGAAGCATTACATGAACAGCTCATTCTCTTGCAGCTTGATTCCTCCCTGCTGAATGTGAGGGCAATAAATACTTTGGGGTTTTCAGGAGAGAATGCACTGAAAATTTTTGTCCCAGGAACTGTTCCATTCTTTTGTCAGCAATGTTGTGTGCTGCATGTAAACAGTTGCCAGGAAGGGTAAAGTGATAAGAAAAGGTTTAATTTACTGATGGAATAATTTCATGGTTAAGGCTTAAAGAAATTCTGGTCTGAGACATTATTTTGAACTAACGCCAGCATGTTTCCTTCTTCATAGTCTGAGAAGAGCCACCTTGTTGCTGTGCTCACATATTTTCAGCTTTTGGGATAGAAACCTGCTCTAACAGCATCTAAACCAGCCTCTACTAAACCTGAATATGGTGGGCTTTTGTTCTGCTATTTGTGAACAGCCTGTTCTCATGAGGAAAAGTTCTTCTCTGAAAGGAAATCTAGGAAACTTACAGGCCATACTGGAGATGGGAATGAAACAAAGCTGAAGTAGAATAGGGAAAAAGAAGGTATTTGCTGTATTCTTTATGCTCAGACCTTTCTGAACAAATATCTGTGCATCCAGAAGAAGTCAAATCAACTATTTCGTTTTGCCTTCTTTCTTTCTCCGTACTTGGATAAAATCTACAACAATGAGCATGACAGAGGCTGGGAAATGACAGATGTAAAAGTGAGTTGCTGTCATGCTTCCTATCCCTTGCGAAAGTGTGGCATAATAGCATCTGAAGGCCTCTGATTGTTGAGTTGAGATCTTCAGCATGGCTATCTTGCCGTTATGACACTCAAAGTTATGAAGGATGGGTATCCACATTGTCACAATGTCCCTTTCTCAGTGATTCTTCCTGCAGAGGAGTGCGATTAAGCCAGCCTGAACATTTTTCTCGGCATTTACACCCGGGAAACACAACGACAATGGAGCAGATGCAGCCATTATCCATCTTTATGAGATTTGACCTGTGATTCATAAGAGGTGATCCTCACTTTCCAGTCTGCCCCTCTTGCTGAAGGCTTCCTGCTCAGATTTGATTGATCACTGAATGCATTTTCCAGATATGCTTTTTTTGCTTTTACTTCCCCTCTCCCCTCTCCTTCCTCATTTCTGAAATGAAGTAATGAGGGGGAAGAAATGGACTGTAAAATGGTCTCTGCACAAAAGCAGAGATTTGCTGAAGGACTACAGCAAACTCAAGGAGCCTTCAGGTAAGAATGGAGTAATTGGACAACAAAATATTGTATGATTTCAGGACATGGTGTGACGAGCATTCATATGACCTTCAATTATACATGTTCAAATACTTCTCTGTCTTCAGCCACCATTCTTCTGGGACCTCTCTCTGTATCATTTAGCTCACAGTGAAAGATGCTTTGTTCCTTTAGGCATACAGGTGTTTGTCAGATATCCTTCAGCCTGTGTTTAGGAGCAGGGGAGGACACACGTTGGCAGCCTGTCCTGGTAGCATGGCAGGTCTGTGACTGCCCTCACAACTGCTCAGTTTCCTCTTCCTCTCCTGTGGTTTTTATATCTCTGTGTCCAGTCCAACTTCCCTCAGCTCACCAATCTTCCTGAACACACGCTCCCTTGGCTCCTTGACTTCCATTGCATTCCAGGAAATGGCTTTTGGTTTTAGAGTTGTTCAAGATGAGTATTTATTTTCTTGCAAAAGTTTTATGCTACCATAGTACTTCTCTGAAAATACAGACAAGTGAGGGGATTGGGAATAAGGCCTAAAGAATACAAGAACAATGTGGTGCCTGAGATCTTTCCTATATATTGTGTATTTATTAACCAGGAGACCTTTCTTAACCAGATCTCTTCCTTTTGCGCTTTCTGAATCCTCCTTTTAGGCTGAAGGAAATCTCTCTGCAGCACAGGGTTGCACACAGTGTGAGAGTCTCAAACCTCCGTGACTAATGAAGATGCAGGGGATGGGAATTCCTTTCTAATCACAACGTGAAATCCGCAGCAGCTTTTAAAAAGTCATTCTTCGAGCTAGGCTGATTAGTGCTGCTCTATTGTTCAGTAATGTCTGAGAAGCAGATTGTATCTAGAATATTTTAAAATGTGTTACTCTTTCAAACTGTATGGAGTATCCAAAATGTGTTTTGTATATGTGTAATTACATATAACACCAAATATGGGATGCATCATCATATGTCTCTACAGCGGGTCAGTCACATAGGACATTAATTTTCTTAATGTCTCTTTTTTGCTGAAGAAGATTTCATTTTACATACCTTTATAGAGCCTGTAAGTATTAGGTATAACATTTCTTTTTTTAAAAATTAGATTTACAGAAATCTCCTGACATAGATATGTCATGTCACATAAATCAATTTTGAATACACATCTTAAGACAAGTTTTGTCCAGATGTAGCTACTGTGGCACAATTATGATAATTCTTCTCTGTCTTCAGGAAGGAAAAACCTCCATGATTTATTCAAAACTATGGAATTTAATTCCTTTTCCTGAGCACCATATGTCATTAGTAAACTTAAAATATCCACTAGAAGTGCCTACCTTAGGGCTGTGTTGCTGTGTCCCCAGTGCTGTCTCTGAACATTGAAAGTGAGCTGGAGTCCTTTTGAGGTTTATACAGCGATAGAGTACAGCTGTAAAGACTTTAAATCAATGAAATTTGCAGCCACTTGAGCAAGCTGCATCCCTTCTTTCAGTGGAAGAGAAAAGAAAGCGGAATGTTGTCTTGATTAGAAGAACATGAATAGGGAAGATCTGTGGAAAGTCAATAGTAGCTGTTGTCTCCTTTCCTGTGACTTAAATACCTTTAAAAGAGGTTTATTTGTATCAGATAAAACAGAGAGTGTTACAGTCCTGCAGCAAAACAGAGAAAACACCCTGGGAACAACACATACTTCTGCACCAATGCCATGTATTGTTTGCACCTTTGGCACAGGGAGGCTCCTCTCCCATCCAGGGAAGGTGGAAAAAGCATAACCTAGAATTTTTCATGCACACAGAAAGCAAGAAGGTCTCTTCTTCTTTTGAGTATCTTTCCAAAAGTCTTCTGTTGCACCACCTTTTCCCATTGCGGAATCCTCATAGTGGGGTTGTGTGCAGTGTGGAATTCAGTCTGCCTCACGTGCCAGCCATTGTGCTTGCTTCTTTTTTTCTTTTTATCTATTTGTTTCATACTCATCTTTCTGTGGCTTTGACTCTGACATAAATATTTATTGGCTTTTGGATTTCTTTTCGCTGTAAGCGATTGTTTTTAATCACTATAAGCTCCTGGGAAGTCATCGGTCCAGAAACCAAAATATACTTTCCCCTATGTATGATAGCAAAAGAGGAACATAGGAATCTGTTCCCACTTCTCAACTAGGAGTCATTTCCTTTGCTCTCTGTACTAATGCTTCTCAGACCGAGGCCAAGAAAGCTGTGTAGATTTTATATCTGCACTGTTGACCCCCATAAGATAAGTGAATACGGACAGAGATGTTCTATGTTTTATCCTAGTGAACAAGGAGTAAAGAGGAAACTAGTGACTATTTTCAGAGTAGCTACACTTTAAAATCACAGCATCATAGAATGCTTGGGGTTGAAAGGGAAAGTACAGATCGTCTAGTTTCAATCCCCCTGCCACAGATCACTTTCCGCCAGATCAGGTTGCTCAAAACCCCATCCAACCTGGCCTTGAACACTTCAGGGATGACGTATCCACAGTTTCTTTGGGCAACCTGTGCCAGTGCCTAAGCACCCTTACAGAAAATAATTTCTTCCTTATGTCTATCTAAATCTACTCTCTTAGAGTTTAAAGCCATTCCCCCTTGTCCTGTCTCTACATTCACTTGGAAAAAGCCCCTCTCCAGTTTTCTTGTAGACCCACTTTAGTCTCTGGAAGGCCACTATAAGATCACTTTGAAGCCTTCTTTTCTCCAGGGTGAACAGTCCCCTCACCCTTTCCTCATAGAAAAGATATTCCACAAATCATCTTTGTGGCCTCTGGACTCCAACAGACATTTTGTCTTTCCTGTGCAGAACCCCATGACTTTCTTGATGCTGATTCACTGCTGAGCAGGAGCAGTAGCCTCTATATGCCATCCATTATCTTTTGAACCAAAGGTTTCCAAGTCCTAGGTGCCACCTCCTTGCTCCATACCCACACTGTGGTTTAGACAGCGTTGCCCCAGGCGTGCCTGCCCCATTGTTGATCTGCTGGTAACAGCATTTTGTTACTGCTTTGTGCACAGTACCAACCACAGAAATTTACAGACAGGGGTATAAATACTGGATCCCCATTTTCACCCCAGAGTGTTGTAGTAGAAGGTGGCAGGAAGGTATATTGTGGACAGTCATTGCTTGGGGGGAGGATGTCATAGTATGGGAATGGAAAGCCAGAGGTCATACACGTGCTGCTGAGAGCTTGTCACAGGGCCAATACTCTGGGCTTTTCTGAAAGCATCTTGTGGACAGTACTAGCACAGCAAATTAAACCTGGGATCCTTTCCCTAAAATTTTCATCCCTCAGATACATCCTCTTCCAACACATTTTTTGTTACCTCTGTAATATTCCAAGAGAGATAGGATTCATATTGATCACAGCTGTCTGTTTCTTCAAGTTTCCAGAAGCCACACGTTCGTCTCTAAAACAACACATCTGCCATGACATTATCATGGGGATTTTCAGGGTATTTGTACTGATCTGACTGAGGATAATAAACTCTTTGCAGTGTTGTCTTCCTGCACAAAGGCCCTAAGTTTCTAGTGATGTTCTTGCAGCTTGGGTACACAATAGCCACTATGATGACAGATCTTGAAAGTCTCAGAGATCTGATCTAGAAGGCAGATCTGAATTTTGTCAAATGCATGAGTATCCTCGCTGCAGTGATTGAACCATTTAGGCATTTTGAGAAATATCTCTATGACAAGACTGCTCATCCTGTGTTGTCTAAAGCATTCCAATGCACATGGATAAGTAGCTGCTTGAACTCATCCCTACTCGTATCTCTTGTTGCAGTTGCCTCTGTAGATCACTGAATCTGCTAACTTACAAAAGGAAAAGATTTTAATGCTTCAAACACTGGTTTGTGGTGCTTTCTCCCCATCTCTCTGAGAAGGGTGATCGTTTTGCTGCAGATAATGTGAATGGTACAGTACAGTAAGTGTTAATGTGTAAAACTGTGTAGCTCCACCTGACCTAGATCCCTAGAATCCCTCCCCATGCATGTGCAAGTGCTCCTCATGCTAATGAAGAAAGCATGCTCCTTGGAGAGGAATACACACGTCATGCTTCACATCTTAAAGTACTCAAGATGGTTTTTTGACATGTCAGAGATAAGTAGCAGGATGCAAAAATACATCCAGTACTTGATGAGGTACCATACTACTTGATGAGATACCATAATATACACAAATCCATTATCACTCAGCTGTCTTCCACTACACATGCTGAGACTATCAATAATCACACTTGGTTTGGATTTCTGGGTAATATCCTGAGTTGAATTAAAATACAAGTATAACCTGGCACTAAGACTTTTTTCCTGCAGTACAAGAAGAGCAGAGCTAATTCAAAAATGTTGGATTTAGTGAGAATTTTGAAGTGTGTATCTGCAACTACTTGCTGCAACTGGATTTTTTTTTTAAGTTTTACACCATTTTTCTTCTCCATTTTTCCAGCTTTGACTTAGGAAAGTACAAAGTAAGAAAGTAATCATTTAGTTTTCTTATATTTATGAGAAAATTGAAAAAACCCTCCGCATAAATTGAGTATTACATTTTTTTCTTTTTTTAAGAGGTCTGGCCTTGGTCAACTGCCTTTGAAAAACAAACCCACAGAAGCTTGATTAGACTCAAAGGTCAAGTAGTTAATACATAGTTAATTCTTTAACTGTGATTCTTTGCTAGATCAAGAATCATAGTTAAAGAGTTAGAATAAATGTAACAAGCCAAAAATATTATAATATTATTTTAATGAAGTCATAGAAATTTAAAAAAAAATTATTGACTGGCAGACTGAGCACTTGGAAACTTGCAGCTGGCAAAGAAAAGAAGCAGTTGTGTTCTTTGCAGTATTTTAGATTCATAGATTACTCCAGCAGTTTAGAAATAGGGCCTGTAATAGGACCTGTAATCCTTAGCCAGTGCCCAGCTGGCACTTTTGTTTTCCACATTGCCAATGAATCAGGAAGAAAACACCTCAACTGCACTGCAAATTGCTGTGGGGTTTGTACTCATGTTATTATTTTTGCAAGGTTTGACTCCTGATCTACCTGTGTGTGGAAAACTCTTATTCATGCTGATGAACACAGATGTAAGAAGAATGCTGTATTTCACCTAATTTCTGTATTGAGTAAAACAGAACAAAATTTAGTTATAAGAAAATATCTCCATCTGGTTGTATATACTACATTCAAAGAACTATTTATAATTACCTGGAAATGGACATTATTTGCCAGACAAATGGATAATATTGTGAAAACCTTTCATGGGCTGAGGGCAAAAATAATAAACCAACCTAAGTACTAAACTGCTCTGGGTTGTAGGCATGACCAGAGAGAGTAAAAGTATGGATAACACAGTCCATCTCAAGCCCCTGCTTTGACATGTCAACAGGACCCAGAATCAGACCATTACATGCCCCCTTGTACAAGTGTATTGCAATCCTATTTTATTGTGTGAGCCTCTCTTTCCCACAGTAGAGCTGCAGCCAGCAGAGCACAGGATGAGCAGTATTCCATGAGTGAGACTGCTGAGATTTCTTTACATTTGTTACCCTTCAGTATAAGATTATGCCTCATTTACTCCACACTATCTGAAGTTTCCACAGAAGAATCTTGTTTGTTGTTGCCCCCCTGATTCTAACAGTATTTGAGCACATCTTCATAAAGCTAAAACTCCTCCTTAGCTCCCAGTTTTGGGCAAAAAAGTAGTATACACATTTGTCAGAGAAAGAGATTAAGCCACTTTCTTTGCCTGATATAAGGAGCAAACACCAACAGCTCAAAAAATATCCAGCTCTCTCAGATTGCACTCTAGTGCCCTAATTCAGTTAATCTCTTCTGTGCTTGGTGGTTTAAATCACTATTCCTTGTGGTCTCCACAATGAAAGTAAGAGTACTAAGACTGGCAAACATCATTGCAGGACAGTGCTAAGTTCAGCACTCCCTGCTCAGCAAGGAGCTGCCTGTGGCACAGTGGAACTCAGTGGGCTCATGTAGCAAAACCCAACAGCAGGGCTAAGATCACTTTGGGATTTAATGACTGTTTCCCAGTGTCACTGGGATGGACTCAGAGTGGTTATGTTGAAATGTGCAGTGGTAGAGGAAAGAAGGAATTCCACTTTGCAGCTCTATTTCCTGGGTAGATATTGGACAGTAGTCTGCAGAAAGGACAGCAGTGAAATGATAGAATTGATTCTATGATTCAACACTGAGATGGTGACAAAATAAGTGAAAGCATCTTGTGGTGCCAGATACTGCCTTCTACAGCCAAAAGACTCTGCTTCCATTAGCCAGTCCTACATGAACAGAGACAGATGTTTGGAAAATGGAGTTTTACCACTTCTGGTATTTCCTGACTCCTGGCACTGGAGTAGAGCAGCTGTCTCAGCTTTTGCCCCTAATGCTGCTCCATCCTCATAGCATTCTAATTGCTCCATTTCCACTACAAATTTCATTCAAAGGAGAGAATGGGTAAGCCTTTTCTTCTTGCAGGTAATGCAAATTTTCTACAGGGAAATATGTTTACTTTCCTGCAGCATTGTTATGAAGAGCTTCTCTGCGATGTCTGACATCCCCCAGGATGACTGATTGCTATCATTTGGCTTTGACAAGCTTGAGAAGTGGGCTGATGTGAAATACGTGAAGTTTGCACTTGTTTGCCGGCAAGTCTCACCTACCTATTACATTTCAAGTGTCTGCCATCCAAATCCTTCAGTCATGATGTGTTTGAGATTCAGTGGTTCAGTGGTTCGCCTTTCTAATAATGCAAAATGCCATCCCTTATTTTCGAAGATTGGATTTTCTAGGGAAAAAATCATTTCAGACTACTACTTGGACTGAGAAGAAACAAGCTATTCCAGATGGAAAAATTAAAACAGAGAGGTAAATGGAACTGAAAGAGGTCTCAGAGAAATCTTTGTGTAGCTTTAGGGGCAGGGATGGCATTAAACTCTATAACAAACATGCATTTCATTGCAGCTTCAACTCCAGCTGGGAGCCCAGCTATGCATGTTGTAAAGTAATACAGAGTGAAAGGAAAGTTGTATGGTAAAAGCAAAGTATCAGAATGGACTGGGCACTGAAATAAGCTGTTTGGTTCATTTCTCTCTCCCTTTGAATAACTACTTGTAAAACTACTGTAGTACTTGCATACCTCTTGGAGGTGGTGGACTGATAAGCTGATTTCACAGAGGGCTATTTTAGGTGGAGTACAAGGTGCTGAAACATTATTTGAGACACTGAAAAGACTATTCCCTGTCTACCTTTAGCATAATTCTCAATCATTTAGCTAAAAATGTTTCAGATGGTAACAAGTTTTAGCCAGTATAATTGGTATAATCAAAAGTGTTTAAATGTACTGTTTTGACCGTGGGTAGGCTTTTGGGTTTGGTTTTTTTGGTTATTAGTTTATTTGGTTGGTTTTATAGGTATCAAAATTTAATCTACTGAAAGTCTAAATTTAATTTAGCAAAAGTCTTCCTGGGTTATCTGTATAACCCAGAGAAGACTGTCTTCCTCCTGAAGGTCATTCTGAATCTCTATAGATTTTCCCTTGAAACTGGCTTTCAAAAGATGCTTGCTGACTATGCAGTGACTTAGAGGATTATTCAATATTGGATGCACCTCACCAGGTTTCAGTGTCTGATAAGTACATCTTCTCCTAAGCTAATCATTTAGTCTCAGTAGGGAGAAATAAACACTTCAGAGTATAAAATACACATTTCTCAGAAAAGATGCACATTTGTCCAGGCAGCAATAAACAGAATTTATAGAGTGGATATTAAGTAAACCTTTCCACTGAAGAAGTCTCAAGTTATATTCCTAATGTTTAAATACCTCTTTATTTTCTGTCCTGTACCTGTCCTGCTATGAAACAGATGTCCTGATTATCCTTAGCATTTAAATGATAATACCTTGATTTTCAATACAGCTTGAAACAAAGATTATTATCCCCAAAACATAAGTATATAATTTGCTCTGTCTTTTACTCTGAAGTGACAAAACTTTTGTTGAACCAGCTTCTTGGGTTCAAGATTTAATTTTTATGTAAGAATGCCAAACCCATAAAGGCCAGAACTGGGGGCAATCTGCCCAGTTCAGAAGAGGAACATGAGGCTTGGTTCTTTCCATACCCTCCACATTGTTGGCAGTTCAGGCCAACAGGCCTCTCTTTTTCCTCTATCTCAGCCTCTTCTTTTCTCTTTTCCCTCACCTGTGAAAAAGTTTTGCCAGGTTTGATTTGACTTCCTTCTCCATCAGAAGAGAAAAAACTTTATAATCTAAAATCTGTGAAAAAAAGAGGATTTTTTTTTTCAGGTCAGTCTGCTTATAAGTATCCTTAGCACCAGCAGAGCAATATAATCAGTTTTGTTTAAGTGGCCAGAAACCTCTGTTTAAGAAGAGAAAAATACACATTGCGGCAAGAATTAAATGAAAAAAAAAACAAAACAAAACCCCCAGAAATACTTAGGAAATGGAAATCAGTCTAGTCTTTCAAAACAAGTTATAAAAAATTGTTTCATTTTCTGGCTGCATTCAGTTTTCTGTTTCTATGTGTTCCAATTGGGTTTTTTTAAAGAGATGTGTTATTGAATTCTTTTTTGCTGTAGATACTGCTTTCTGGTAAACAGAATTTGATCCCTCTTTTTCCAGTACTTTTGTCAGGCTAAAGAAAATTATTCTAATGCTTTCTGAATTTTGTTTAATAAGAAGTACACTCATGTCTTCCAATGTCCTTTCTTTCAAAACATCAAATAATGAAAAATTTTTCCTCTGAATGTTGTTTCCATGTTCGTTTTTACTCCTTTTAAATATTACTCTCTCTGCTTTTATTAAAAGAGTAGCACTATCTTGGGTTATGATCTGGGAGACTGTCACAGGAAAAATGGCTCCTACACAGATGATTTTGCTGACCAAGGGTTGCAAAAGTTTTTTTTATGAGACTCTAGACGAAAACAGAAACAGGACTGCAGTGCAGTCCTGGAAGTGGAAAAGCCCATCTTCATTTATCATGAGGGTTTTCTCCTTGTGCTTGGCCATTCTTCATCTTTAGTCTTGCTGTTCACTGCCTGTTCCATGACCCTCTTATCACCTTTTCTCCTTCAGATTTCTTAATCTGCAGAAGCAAGGTGCTTCCAGAGCCTGTGTTAGACTTAGATAAATCAGTTGCTTGCTCACTCCAGGCCACTGCTATCTTTACAGGCACCTGAACACTAATGGTAGTATGGAGGGCAAAACTGATGCGCTTAGAACCATAATCATAGAATCATGAAGGCTGGAAAAGACCTCTACAATCGAGTACAACCCTTAACCCAGCACCGCCCTGTTCACCACTAAATGGTGTCCCCAAGTGTCACATCCACATGCGCTTTTTGAACACTTTCAGGGATGGCCCTTCCACCACTGCCCTGGGCAGTTTATTCCAATGCCTTCACTCTCTCACTGAAGACTTTCCCAATATGTAATCTAAAACTTCCTGCGTACCAGGCTTTCAAACCAGAGGCAAGCCCAGGCGATTTTCAGGCAAATGACCTCTGCTCTGTTCCTTGCACTAGACCCTGTGCTAGATATGCTGTGTCTTTGTCTGCACAACACACAGCAGCTAGTTCAGGATGTTTCTGCTCTTTCTGATTCTCCTCTGGGTGTTGATTATGTGCCCAGACTAGTACAATGCTTAAGAACATATTGTTCTCTCGCAGAAGGTCATTGCATATATATTGGATATACAATGCAATTCTAGACCTCAAAAGAGCTCTTTGAAAGTGATTTTCTTTCACTTGCTAGTAAAAAAGGTCAAAAAACCACTGCTTTTTTCACTCTGAACCAAATCAAAAGCAGAGTTGGATGCTCAGGAATTTGTTCTGCCAGAGATGATGTTATGCTTAGAGCTCAGGAGTCATTAAATATACCAGTATGCTCTTACAAAAACAAGGCACAAAGACTTCAGCATTAGTGTCAGATACTAAAGGTGAGGCATATTTGAATCAGAGCCCTGCCATGATTTTTTAGGCCCATCTAATAAATATCCAGGAACCTCAAGTTTTGTAACCAATTTCTCAATTTCTAACTATTGCCTACTACATTTTAGAAATTAATTAAATGCTTCCTGTGTGAAATACTTTTTGTGAATAAGGGTAAGTGAAGATGGTGAAGGGCCTGGAGGGGAAGCCATACAAGGAGCAGCTGAGGTCACTTGGCTTGTTCAGCCTGGAGAAGAGGAGACTGAGGAGAGACCTCATGATCATCTGTAACTTCCTTACAAGGGGAAGCAGAGGGGCAGGCACTCATCTCTTTTCTTTGGTGACCAGTGACAGAACCTGAGGGAATGGACTGAAGCTGTGTCAGGGGAGGTTTAGGATGGATATCAGGAAAAGGTTCTTCACCCAGAGGGTGGCTGAGCACTGGTACAGGCTCCCCAGGGAAGTGGTCACAGCACCAAGCCTGGCAGAGTTCAAGGAGCATTTGGACAGCACCCTCAGGCACAGGGTGTGATTGGTGTGCAGGGCCAGGAGTTGGACTTCAATGATCCTTTTGGGTCCTTTCTAACTCAGGATATTCTATGATTTTATGGTTCCCCAGAAACGTCTGTTTTCTCCATCACCTTTCAAGTGACTTTGCGGTGGCCTTCATATCCTGACACTGGCTTGGTGAAGTCTTTTCTCACTATCCAACTGCACTTTCACAATCAGCCTGCATTTTCCAATTGCAATTGTACTTCCATTTCAGCATTTGAAGCCAGCTCCAATGCTTCCGTGACAAATAAATCCCAGAGTGGTTTAGCATCTGTACAAATGACATTTTGCAGACACAGTACACTGAAATATGTCGTAAAAATTCAGATTTTATGTGGTAGTCTAAGATATTTGAGTGAAAGCACAAACTGTGCTATCCAAGAGCAGATGTTAATTGATGTCTTGTATCATATGTGTTCTTTGCTCTTTATTGTGCTGTTTCAGAAGCGTATTTCCAGACTAGCTCAGTTATCTCCAAGACAGCTTGAGTCTCCTATTGTCTCATCAGTTAAGAAGACAGTGAAATTCTTACCTTTTGGAGAAGATATTTTGTCTGAGCAGTTCCATGTGTGCTAAAGCATATCCATCTGGCATCCCTGAAGAGAACTCTGTGCGATAAATATTACTACAAATTAGCATAGTTTGAAACCTTGGCTCCAAAAGGATTTAATTAACTGTATTTACTGAATGGTCTTGGGATGTGTTTTAAGACTACTCCCTGCAGAGAGATGAAGGTAAACAGAGACTTTGATGCTGCATGCGTTTGTGTGTGTGGACAGGTCTCCTCTGAAGCTTTCTCTCATCCAAAATACAAGTTTTGTTTTCGTGTTCCAAGTGGAATATCCAGCAACTTAGTCATTGGCAGTAAAACTTTTGGGTGCCTGAACTCTTCAAAATAAAATGTCAATAGCTGGGTTTTTTAACATATGACTCAGGGTAAAAGCACTATTGCCAAGGTTTATCAGTCATTAAACTTTCACTCAGTGCAGATACAATCTGTTTGCCTGGGAGCTGAAGCAAGAAAGAACATGTATTCCAAGGCATAAACAAAGATCTCATGTTATTATTGTGCTGACCTATCTTTGGTTAAAATACCTTCCAGAACAGCTGCGGATCACTAGGCACATACTTATGGACAGGTATTTGGTTGGCAGATTGACGGAGGTTCTCCTTTGACAGCAGCAAATATTAGGTGTAGGATGAACAGCAGTAGAGAAGCAGCCAGTTATGTGAGGAAGCATAAAAGCAGCAGCAGAAGATTATAAAGGGCAATTGGAACCACTTCTAGATGGCTAGACAGATGGAAATGAATTCAGACCGTTTGGAAAGTAAATTAAATTACAGCTCAAGTATGTGCAAAAATTAAGAGATTGATAACAAAAGACATTAGGAAAACCTAAAAAATAAATTAAAAAATTATTCAAAAACTGCTCAGCTTTACTGTGTTAGGTGAAATAAAACTCCAGATGGACCAATACCAAGATATGTAAATATGGCGAGGATACTTTAGATTCATATCTTGTAACTTGCATTGTATACTAGTAGACTGATCCACCTGCAAAATATCACACATTCATAGTAATGTTTTCTGGAAGACAGAAAGAATATTACTTCACAGAATAAGACTGGGTCTGGTCCTCAGCTGATGCAAATTGCCATAGTTACTTTGATTTCAGTGGAGTTATGCCAGTTAATTCTGGACTAAATCCTCAACTGAAGATTTTACTTGTAAAAGTTTCAAATGTTTCATGTAATACCTTCTGTGCTGGAGAAATTCTCTCTTCCACTTTTCCTCCGTATTTCTGATTTGTTTCTATAAATTACTCAGCCTCTTTTTTCAGCAATTAATGCCTTCTTCTGAATTAATTAAATTAGAACAAATATCTTCCAGGAAGACATAATAGCAATGTATCACTTGGATTCATTTGCAAGGCAGAGCAATCCTAGGCAAAATGATGTTACAGTTATTCTTTTTTGGAATCTACAGTTACATTGGAATTTATCTTTTATTTGTTGGAATCTGGAATTGACTTTCAACATAATTTTGGCTTTTTTATAAGACTCTTGACTCAGTACCATACATGTGAGATTTGATGTCAATGTAATATTCTTGTATGTATGTATATATATATATATATATATATATATATATGGTGAGTTTTCTTTTAGGTTTATGTATACAAATGGAGTAATAGATAATTTTAATACATAATATAACATTTGTAAGATATAATACATTGTGAAATTAGGAATGATAAGGCAAACCCCAAAATATTGCCCACAGTCTTAAGAAACACGCAGTTCCTAATTCAGAGATTTTCTATATTATCCTTGGAAAGAGCTCACTCTCTTTGTGTCAGTTCCCCTTTATTTGTTGTGGTTTAAGCCCAGCTGCAGCCAAGCCCCACATAGCCACTCACTCCTTCCCCCACCAGCAGGATCAGAGATAGAATTGGAAGGGTGTAAAAGCCAGAAAACTCATGGGCTGTGATACAGATGCTTTAATAAAGGAAGAAA
Organism: Oriolus oriolus; assembly: GCA_013400235.1. Classification (NCBI taxonomy): domain Eukaryota; kingdom Metazoa; phylum Chordata; class Aves; order Passeriformes; family Corvidae; genus Oriolus; species Oriolus oriolus. The sequence continues at coordinate 14,621 of VXBT01011818.1, forward strand.
AAGCCGCAAACCAAGGAATTAAGTCCCCTCTTCCCATGGGCAGGCAGGTGCTCAGCCGTCTCCAGGAGAGCAGGGCCCCATCACATGTAATAGTGGCTTGGGAAGACAAACACCATCACTCCAAATGTGTCCCTCCATTCTTCCTTCTTCCCCTCCCCTTATGTGCTGACCACGTTATCATATGGTCTGGAATTTCCCTTTGGTCACTTTGGGTCACCTGTCCCATCTGCGTCTCCTCCCAACCTCCCATGCACCCTCAGCCCCCCAACCAGCATGGCAGCATGAAAAGCAGCAAAGGCCTTGGGCTTTGTGAAGGCCTGCTCAGCAATAACAACATCTCTGTATCATCAACCCTATGCCCAGGAGAAATCTGAAACACAGCCTCAAACCAGCCCCAGTGAAGAAGATTGACTCTACCCCAGCCAAAACCTGCGCATACTTCTGTTTAATGAGATATATTCTCTTTCCTTGTCAATAGATAGTGAGGATAAAGCTGCCGGTGCCTGATGTGCTGCCTTGACATGTTCAGGTGGAATCAGATTAATCCCACCCAACCTTGCCTTCGATGCTGTAGTCTTTAGTCTACCTTCCTAGACAAAGGAGGAAAAGCTGCTTCCAGAAGATGCTTGTTCTTATCCACCTTATATTCCTTTCTTATGCCAAGGTGAATCGATCCCTGGGATGTCCAGTTTGTTCTCTTTGGGCTAGAAGGAGCTTAGATTTCTAATCTTGAAATTACGGAAATTAGAGGACGTAATAACACGTATGGTCTGATTATTCGTTACATATACAGCCAAATAAACTGACTTGAGAAGACTGAAATTTATAAATTGTGATTTGCCTAAACCTGCTCACATAATCACTAATGTTCATTGCTGGCTGGGAATTTCCCAACAATTCATAGCAGGAGTGTCTGAAGGAGGAATTTGAGGGGGGAACAGATGATTCAATATAATCGGGTCAATCTTTAGAGAACATTTTGCAAAAGATCAATCATCAACTATTATAACCTCCCAGGTATTAGACAAGCCATGCATCAGCGCTTCTGAATTTGAAGGGGGGCAAAATATTCATGGCTGGAAGCAAATCTATGTATGTGTTGATAGGCATTGAGCAGATATAAAATTAAATTTAGCCTGGTTTATGCTGATTACGGAACCATTATAGATCTGTGTGAAGGCTTAAATGATGTGTCACCCTTAAGATCTATAAAATTGCCTGTTCCATGGGTGACCCATTAAAGTGATCTCTTATGCCTAGAGGGGTTCAGGGTTTTTTTGACTTTTTCATTGCTTAGGTTATTGGGCAGGCCATAAACTCAAGACCTCTGCCTGGAAGGCAGAAGCTCTCCGTTTGACCTGTGATTGCTTTGTTTATGCCAAAGGAGGTTGTAGGAACAACATACAAATAAGTAAGACCTTTGTCAGTAGGACACATTTGCTCGACCTCAACTTCCTTTACTATTTCTGGAGCTTATAATTTATATATTATTATTTATATATAATTTATATATAAGCCAAGATCACCTTTACCAAACACCATAGCTGGACTGAATTTCCTGCTCCATACTGAAAATTAGACTCCTCTCTGAAGCTCTATTTGTCTCACCCATGTTTTATCCTCCAGTTTTTCCCTGCCTTCAGAGATTATACATTTGGTCTCTGCTGCAGCTCTTCATGCAAGGCAATGGTCACTGATGGTGTCCTAAAACTGGAGAGGAAGTCATGTTAAGAATTTTGAAAATTTGAATGTTAAATACGTTTTATGAATAGTATAATGAATAATTTAAATTTATTTTCTTTTTAATATATGCCACAATCCTCAGTGAATTGTTAGGTTTTATTAACTTTCCATGGAATCTCTTAGGTGTTCTCACTGCCCAAATTCAGAATAAATATCTGAAAAAATACTAAATTAAATCCACTGCAATATTTCAGATTATAACCTCTCTCTACACACACAAACTATATTAACACAACAATAAATTATTATTATTAACTCCCTTTTGACTGAAACTCCAGATGAAAAACCCGTGGATTAACTTTACTCTGGCATACAACTTCTTCTACTCGGTTCTAACTCATTGCTGACTAATCAGCTCTCTGGCAGGGTCTGGTATATAAAAAGCACCAAAGTAACTTAAAGCCACTTTTGTTCTCCCATCACTTATGTGAGGAGGTACAAAATACACAATTCAACTCATTGTGCTTTATATACCACTTCATAACCAGCCCTCATCTAGTTTCCCTCTCACTTATGGCAGTAAAAGGGTTCTGACTAACTTGGGAAAAGTATGGCCTCAAATGCTGGTGGTTTTCTGAACACAGTTCAGATGGTACATACACTCAACCTTTGTATTTCCTGGGATATTGGCCTAACCAACAAAAAAAAGTACAAAAACTTCATTCACATCTCTTTTTTTAGTAGCAGAAAGGGATATTATGTAACTTTGGAAATTTGATAAAGATGCAGCTTCAGAGATGGGCAACTTTAATGGAAGCATTCTGGTTTCCTCAAAAGAACTATGTCTCTTTTCAACAATCATGGCTGAAGAGTCCCTCAGGGCTTGGAGTCCTCTTCTGTACTACTGAAAGCATAATATTTAGAACAGAGATAATCAACTATTCATCCCCTGCCCTGATTTATGCTGTACACTTTGGATAACATTCATGCAGTAGCGGAAATTTCAAAGCTTTGCCTATCTTTTAAGCCCTGGGCAAGGATGGAAGGGGAATAAGAAGCTTGAATGAAGCACTGAATATAATACACCCTGCTGCTGTTCATAGTAGTTATAGACACATTAACATACTTCTCTGGAAATACTTTTGACCTCTAAGTGTTCAGAGCCTCAGCTTAGTCCTGCTTTTGCCATGAATAGGAGCTTTTTGCCTACAGTCTGTTTTCTGAGGCACCATAGAGTGTGACTACTACAGTTTTTCTACAGTGTGACATGAGGCTTGAGGAAACGCCTAGCAATACACAGCTGGAAGAGGAGAGAATGTCAGAAGACAAGGAAGACTGGATGTATCACAGGTGAATAAGGAAATCCTCAGCTTAGGAGACGGCCATGAGGTTAGGACATGTGTGTACTGGGACACATAACTGATAATGGTGACAAGGAGAGAATTTTCATTTGATGGCATAGTTCTTGCAGGGATAAGAATGATGACTGGTAGGTAAGGTAACTTATTTACATAATGTTTAATAGTCTTGGCATAACTCAAAGAAAATATAGTCCTCTTCTCTAGGCTTTTAGTAATTTATTAGGCTCTGGGCCACCCAGTTTCACCACCAAACAAGTTCCCTGTAGGCAGCAGCGGGGGGTGTGATTATTCTTTAGGCAGAAATAACACAAATTTTTTTCCAGATAGGTCAGTGATTCTCAAACTCATTTTTTTCTTTGCTTCTCAGTAGGGGGGCCTTGGGATAGGACACAGTAATAATTTGGGTCTATGGCTCCCAGGAACTATAGCCCCTGTCTTCTGCCTCTGCATGTGCGGTCCATCTGTGCCCCTAATCAAAATTACTTCTAGGACAAATAGAAGCTTCTTGACTCTTAACTGCCCCTGCTTCTTGTGGGATCTGCTTGGCAATGTGCCTCCTCTTCCATTCTCTTTGCCTCTAGTTTGAGAACTCTGATCCTAAGACAGGTTTTGCTTATTTATATATATATTTATACATATATTTTTAAAATTAAAATTGAAATTAATTTGTCTCCTGAAGGTTTCACCTTCCTCAAGGACTTTGGAGTTGATCTGGTGAATCATTTCAGACTTTTTGCCTTGCTAGTGTCTTCTCTATTTTTCACCTCTACTTTTGTCTTTCAAATTCTACTCCCTCATCTTCATGTTATTAAGTTGACAGCTTGGGAGGGTGGGGGAGGAAAGGAATAACCCCTTTTTATTCTCTTATTTCCCTGTTTCACCTCTACTACTCGTTTTAACACTAAGAGAAACTATTGCGATGTTGTCATGTTTTTTCATTGGCACAAATTCAGTGTTCTGAAAAGTAACATCATGCTCTCAGTGGCATCTCTATTTGCCAGGAAACCACTTATTGACTCATGAATGGCTACACTCCTTGCTGAAATTGTCAGGTGTTATAAACACACATGGAACTTTTTTGGGATATGGAGGCTTTGGCTTAGCTGGCATCTTAACTAAGAGGCAATACATACTGGCAGAGTGGAAGGGATCTTCTCGAATTAAATAGAAATGTTTACAAAAAAGTTTAAAACAAGAGCTTAAAGAAAAACAGGAGAAACTTACCAGAGATAATTTCTTCTTTACTCTGTCTTGAAAAACAATGCTCAGTAAGTTAAACCAGGCAGTCACAGGCAGCCCTGCCTATGACTGTTCTGGACTCAGCAAAGTTATTTTCTTAAATGAATGCTCCACTTAATGAGGTGTTACTTGCTCTGTATAGTTAAGAGTGTGGCGGGTTAATGCCATCCTAGGCAGACCTGGTATGGAGAGCAATTAAACAAGTCCATCACCAAATAATCACAAAATTTGAAGCATTTGTAGTAAGTGATTAAGTATTGTCAAGAAGTAGAAGCAACTGAAAAATGCTTCAGGATAAATACAGTAAAAAGTTTAAGGAAATAAATATGATCCTGTATTTATGAGATGTGCAAGTGCTTTCAAGAACTTCCCTGACATCCTTCCTGAGAAAAGTAATGCTCTTCTAGACACTGGCTTGCCTACTGCAGTGCCGGGCCAGAAAGCCTTCACATACAGAGACAGATGATAAACAGGAATTCTGTAGAAGAGGAAAATTCTTTGGGATTAATTGCCTGATTGGCTGCAGTACTTGGTATGGACCAAGCAAGCTCGTTCAGAGTGAAGCTTGGTTCTGTTATCTTTGCCCCAGCAGAGATTAGAATTAGCTGAACCAGAAGATAACATTTGAATGCTCATGTCCATATTCTGAAATTAAGATAAAATTACCTGGCTTCTCAAATTATTTCTTGGTTCCAACTGATATTTTTGAACGTAGAATTACCATTTCATGAAAAGGATATTCAATTAAAATTCATATGCTGAGAAAACACATTCCCGGAAATTTAAGTTCTAGCAAGTGCAGTACAACTAAAGACCTGATATAATTAAATAGTAATGACAATAAAAAATCATATTGGTATTTTTGGATGTATTTAAACTCTTAAACTTGTGAAAACAAATGAATTTTTCATCCATTTAATGTGAGCAGATGAAGAAAGAATGCTCTATTAGGAAAATTCATAACTTTATCTGCAAAATCTTATCTCTTTAAACAATATAAAATTTATATGCTGACCTTTCAAGAAGAAACCACTGGAAGATATTTGAGATGATAAACTTCATTGTGAATGCTTTAATACTGAGACACATTCATATTCTGTGCTATAAAAGTACTCTTTTTGGATGATAATTTTGACCAGCCATAAAAAGCACCAAGCCCCAACTCCACCTTCTGTGTCTAATACTGCACAATTGTACTGTCAGTCATTACACTCAAAACTGGGGTTTTGACATTTTCAACATGACTGAAAGTGCTTATATGACTAAATTAAGCTCATTAAAATACTGCCAACTTGAAATCTTCATGGACAAAAGGAGGAAATGTCTAATACAGATGCACTTAACCCAGTTTAACCCTCATTTTGCTTGAGAGAATAAATCTTTAGGTTTTATCGCTGTAAAGAATAAATTTCTGTGTGTGTCATTGCTTTGAATAGGTTGGGTAAAAAACCCACTCAGACCAATCCAGCACTCCCAACACTGACCATGCTTTAATCACAGAAGCATGGGCAAGAGAGGGCCTTAAATTCTCAGAGCATGTCCCAGTGGAAGCATTAAAGACCTTGCTAGTGGAAATGGGCTATCTAGTACCACAATAAATATAAATCTGCCTGGAAAAATCCTGATTATCCTGGAAGTCTAACAAACTGAGACACTTGGTTTTGGTTAGGAGAAAGCTTTCAGGTTCTGCAAGTGTTATCTGCCCAACATTGATTTCATCTCATGCAACACTTCTATATTTATGTTAAACTGAGGTGTGCAAGCCCTTTTATATTCTATTACTATTATTTTTTAGTTAAACAAAATGTCTTAGAGTTTCCGTGGCAGAGGGTGGATGAATTAGAATGCAAGCTTTGGTGGGAATTGTAATTAGAAAAGCATGTTTGATCAGAAAGAGGGAATTAAAAAAATAATAGTTGAAATGTTACAGTCCTTCAGTTTTATATTGCCATTATCAGGTCCAGAAAAATGACAATGAACAATGCTTAATATGTACTTTAAATCTGGCCAGTGTCTAATATGATGTGTTACTTCAAAACAGCGTTTTGAATGAGTCTTATCTGCAAGGAGACATTTGTAAAAGCCTTCTGTTTTTTCATGTAAATATTCATCTCAGACTTATAAATTTACTTGTGCACAAAAAAATAAATGTTTAGAGTAGAAGATGGGAATTTTTCATCCAAGTCCTTCATTTTTTGTTATTAGACTAGTCAATAAACGTCTTAAATAATCTTCAATATGTCAGATGAAAACAAACTTGTAGGGTAGAAATGTTTATTTCTTTGATTTAATAAAAGGAGACTGTGTTTTTTAGATGTTACTCAGAGATTTAAAACAATGAATCTCCTGAAGAAATCCAGGAAATACTGTTCTGGTTGAAAAACTACCAAATTTCTAATATTTGGCTGATCATTCTGAGACTTTTTGTTCAAGCTCTGGATCTTACGCTGCATTGATACCACCAGTTACATTCTTTAGTATTATCAATACCAGTGTGTTCTTGGTAACTTCTAATGCTTTGATCTCTTCTGGATATGGCTTAAAATCATAGTTTATTTTGTGTTGCCTTTATATGCATTAAGGATTCAAATTATTAATGCAGAGTGTAAGTATGTGCTGTAACTGACAAAATCTCGACATCAAAATCTGTGGCTGGTCACCTGAGACTCTCTTTGCACACAGCATAGTTAGTTAGCAGAGATATATTTCATCACATCTTAAAATACATGTCAAAAATAGGTCAAGTGTATCACACCCTGGAAGTCCTTATTTCTGTCTATTGACATTTGCAAAGTCAGCTCTTGTTGTCTGCTGCAGAAATCTGAGCACAAGTGTTTATACTTTCTTTGTCAGATGTGATTAGGAACTTGGAAATAGCACTGAAGTGATTGGAGAAACATTCCTGAGGCCTCTACTCCAAATCTGTCCAGCTATTGAAGAGATGTATTTATTCCACAGTGAGAATTAAAAAAAACAAAATCAGTTTGGAGCTATAATAATTTTATTTTCTCTGACTTTGGGATTCCAGTGGCACATGCAGGGGCACAGGTTTATGTGTGCTGATTGCAAAATTCATGAGAAGGCAATGCAGCTTGGCATGACAGCTAATGAGCACCAAGTTCATATTTTGTCAGTAGTACAGGCTGCGCTCAGCAATGAGAGAAATGTTAAGTGATAACGAGTATTCTGCTTGACAGGAATAGTCATGAAAAAAAGAAAGAAAGCAATAGTAGGGCTCAAAAAGGATGGAATTCCTTAAAGTACTAAAAAAAAACCCCTGATATTTAGAGCAGTTAAGCTGAAGACAAAGAGTTTTGGTCAGAGAGGGTAAAGATACTAATTGTTACAGCAGAGAATACAATAGAATGACAGAAGATAAAATCACAAGCAAAAGAGGGCCAAGTGGTTCTTTCTGTGTCTTTTGGAGTTGTTGATAATTGACAGTTCTTGGATCCAAACCAAAAGTCTTGCTATATTTGATACAAAGATAACCCCAATAGCTTGGAGGGAGTTTCATGAGTGTGTCTTATCTCACTTCATGAAAACAATCTGTATTTTTAACTGATAACAAGTTCATTTCTGTAGAGTAGGAAAGAAAGGTGTGGAAAAATGACTGATTTCCAAATATGATAAGAAAATAAGGTAGTGTTTAGTTTAGAAGGTGTGTCTGACAGCAAGCTTTAATTTATATGCCCAAAAGCCTTGGAAAATCTGGGGCAGGGGGAAATAAACCTTAACAAAAATAGAACAACCATCATTCTGAGGTATAATTTACCTCCATTAAGGAGGCAGTACATATCATGCCTTGTTTTGAGCAAAGCCTCTGGACGTATGGAGATTAGACTCAGTAGCAATTAAACCATCGCCTCTGGAACAGTGCACATTTTCAGGTGTGTAACACAGGGTAAGGAAAAAATTTGATTTATTCAACTACAGAGGAAAGAAAGAAAGAAAAAGAAAGAAAGAAAGAAAGAAAGAAAGAAAGAAAGAAAGAAAGAAAGAAAGAAAGAAAGAAAGAAAGAAAAGAAAGAAA
>VXBT01011818.1:23315-84566 GCA_013400235.1 Oriolus oriolus
AGAAAGAAAGAAAGAAAGAAAGAAAGAAAGAAAGAAAGAAAGAAAGAAAGAAAAAGAAAGAAAGACAGACAAAAATAGAAATACATGTATGTTGTTTATCCAGTATTCAAAATCATAGTATCAGTAAGTGGGATATAAGATTGAATTATCATAGTTTCACTCATTGCTGTCTGTCACCTAATTCAAATGGTTTTCTGGAAATAATGGATATTATTAGCCCACCTCCAGCTGTGAGGTTATAAAGTATTTGTGAGATTTTTTAACTGATTTGCATTGTCTCATGTCTGAAACAGGATGAGCTCAAACACGAATGTTCAATAACTTGTTTAAATCCTAATTAGGCTGTTTACTCAAGTCACTGAGCCTTTGGATCTACACTCAGCCACTTAGGAGCATGCAGTACTTCTTTCATGTCTATGGGAAAAATAACCGTGATTTCATGCAACAACAAATTTGTAAAGTGTCTGGGACAACTTTCGCCTTCCAAATCAACATGATTTTTGAAGATGACAACAAAGGAAATCTGCATTCACAAAAGGCAGACAGGGCAGTTTCTGAGAAGTTGCATTTTACTACAAGAACTGATTTAATCCAGTCAGGTCAAAATCACACACTTCCAAAGTATCATATGGATCAGAAATTTGCAGTGTACATTTCTGGGATTTTTGTTTGGTTTTGGGTTTTTTTTTCTCCTTATTCACAAATTCTTATGTACAGGGAAACAGGTCTTGAAATTTCATTAAAACTAATTTTAGTGCACCTCTGTTCAAGGAAGACTGTCCCTGAAGACAACAGAACCATAAAAGATCAATGGAAACTGATTAAATGCAGACTGTTCTGGAAAACTGAGTTCAGGACCACCGGACACCTCACTGTAATCCTAAAAGTTTAGCCCAGCTAAAGCTCTGAGACTTCGTTGAATCAGGAATTACAGTCTACCAGATGAATCACTCTTCCAAGGGAAACCATGGAAGCTGTGGCTTAACTGTTTTTTTACAGGGAAGGAGACCCTAGGGAAAAATCCACTTAACCCTTTCTTGGAGTTAGCAAAATGGTCATTGAACTGGAAATGCTTCAAAACATTTAATAAACCACTCCTGAATTAATGCTGTTAATTAAATTTTCCAACAAATTCTAAAGAAAAACATGAAATATTTAAGTTTCTGGGTCTTTCAAATGATAGTAACTGAAAGGAAAATGCATTTATATATTTCTTTCCAATGTAAATTAACCAGGTTTGGAGTACACACAAGGGTCCATTTAGAAAGAGAAATTGGGAGTTTTGATTGTTCAATAGCCAACAGACTTATCTGCTCCCAGCAGAGTCTCATTGGTGTTGAAACACTGCTCTGGTGTCTAAATGAAAAGCAAAAACTGATCTGTTTAAAGAAAATTCTGGTGTTGGTGTTGGGTACTCATGAAAAGTGGGACTTTTTAAGGAAACATGCTAACTTCCTATATGCAATTACCAGCATGCTATGTTTTTTCCTTTAAATCTACAGTTAAACATGAGCCTGCTTGGCAGCCTATAAAAGAATCATTAAAAGATGCAATCTGTTCCAGTTACGGTAACCTGCAGCGAATATTTCATAATTCAGAACTGTGGAGGAGTTGAATCCATACCTGAAACATTAATATCCTTAAAGCAGAAAAGCTTAAGTGTCAAGGAGTCTTTTCCCACAAAGTTTTACTATGCTGTTTAAATTCAGAGCGAAGGCTGCAGGGTAGGGCTGTTAACAGCTGACTTAGAATAAAGTATACATTAGATAGGGTTTATTCTGTTGGACTGACTTGTCAGAAGTAGTTTCACTTTGTATTCTTTCCGTGGAGCTTGATGTATGAAATGAATGTATTCAGTTAACATAGTAAATGAAACTTGATTATCTGTGTTTCAAACATAGATCTATGTACCAATAATTGATGGTATGGCTGTATTTTCCATGATGCAATGATATTTTGCATAGTTACCAGCCGCTAATGAGGTTTTAAGAAACTGCATTTTTAAAAATCAGACCATGTGTGCTCATGGACTATATCTGGCAGCCTCAGAGAAAGCCTGTCACACCAAACAAGTTATTTTTCTGTGAGTTATCTGATAAGTGGCCTGTGTCCGTGCAGAGCTCTAATGTAAATCTTTAAAAAATGTAAGAAAGCCTCAATATGATCACAATATGGTCCTGAGTGTTTTGTAAAGCCAACAACTCTTCCAGCCAACTTAATATTCCAGCCCTGGGAGGGACTCCTCCCTGTGTTTTGGGAGCTCTACAAGTTGTTTCTGAAATTCCAATATAATTACTAGCTTTATACCAGAAATCCCATGGAAGAGGCCTGATTGGAATGTATGCATTTTCAAAAACTGTATGTTTTTTTTAAGGCTTCTTTTTGTAGCTCTGTTTAATGGAACTGACTCCAACCTCAGCCTTACAAGAACAGAAATACTTTCCTTTCCAACATGTCAAAATATGGTCAACTTGCTCAGCTTCAGAAAGACTGTATTCATGTTCCTGTCCATGCTGCTTTTCATGCCACATCCACAGGGCTATCCCTTTAACTTTCAAAGCATTCCTTCAAATTGTTCCCTGGGCAGCTTACAAAATAAGCAAGCTAACATCAAGATAAGACCTTTGACCACTATTAGTGATCACCAGATAGACCAATATTATTTAATTTCCTTAAAAGCCCTTGGCTGCCTCTGCATAACAGTTTCACCTCCACATTTATTTTTCAGCCTTTGGTGATATGGGTTTAAGGTCCAGTAGGCCTCCTCTCTTCATACAGTGTAGATACTGTGGCATTTTGTAAGAACAGACTTGGCACGGCATTTAGATCAAGACTGATAGACTTACAAGAAAGACACTTTCATGTGAGGTGTTTAATATCCTTTCTTATTTATTGACAGTATAGTCAACATCATCAATAGATTTTATGAAGCCCTAAAATTCACCTTTAAAGAGACAAAACAAATTCAGCTCAGTATCTCAGACTTAGGCATCTAAAGCTATTTGGGATGCCTGAGAGTGTCCAAGATACAGAGATAGCACTGACAGATTTGACACACTACCAATGATCTTCTGAAGCAACACTTTATGTCATTTCAAATTACACTGGAGGTCTAAATTGCATCCTTAGTCTGAATTCCACATTTTGCATGTAGAAGGCAATTTAGATTATGTAAATTTATTCTGTCATTAAGAAGGAGAGCCAAAGTATCTGTGGCAATAAAAACATTGGGAAATTCGTATGAGTGCTGAGCTACCTGGAGCCCATTAAATATTATCTCTATTCAGATGTATATCCAAAATTCTTCTTTTCTATAGACACCTTCCTGGGGTTGTGCATGTGTTCATTTGGTCTTCCCCAGTCTGGCAAACTCTCTGTTTCTAAACCCGTGCAATTCCTGTGATTAATGCTTCATGCCAAGACCAAGGGAAAGACACTTCTCAGAACTATTTCCCTCTAAACCCCTCAGTCTATGGTGTAGATAAAAGATACCAGCTGGACAGGTTGCTTGTATCTTTCCTTCCAGAAAAGAACACATTCTGAAATTCTAGTAAAGAAGACTTATTCTGATCTAGCTGGTGGTTAAACTGGTTCTGATCTAGTAATTGGTCTTTTAAAATACACTTTCTACAGGACTGCAGCCTAAATTTAGCATAGTGAATGTTTTTGTTCAAAGGCCATGCTACTCAACAATTTCCAGTGCTGGAAAATATTATAAAAATTACTAGGAACAGCAGGCTGTCTGTTTTTTCCAAAAGCATTAGAAATTACCAGCTCTGAAATGAGACCCAGGCTCCCGGCTAGCCTGGAAATGGAATAAGAACCACCTATTCCTCCAATGCAGTTCTTGAATTAATTCTGGCTTCTGGTTGGAAACATAATTCATTTTCCTTTCATTTTTATGTTCTTGAAAGTTTTTTTGATTAAAACTGGGAGGTGACATGACAGGAGAATGCCAACTTTGTGCTGCTTGTTTCTTGAGTATAAGAAAACTGGTTCCCTGATGGAGACCTCATGGAAAAGTTCTGTAAGTCAGAGGAGAGAGGGGTTGAAGGAGAGGGAGAAGGAAGAAAAGGAGGAGAAAGTGGGAGATTAGTGAAAGAAGAAGCTGAAAACAGAAATCTGTAAAGTGGAAACTACAAAATTTTTGGGTTGCTGCTTCTAGGATTTTGTTCTGGAAAGGAGGACTTGCTCGTTTTTTGAAAGGAGCAAGTTTGGGGAAGCAAGTAGAGACAGAAATGCTCTCTGGCCTAACCTTTCACAGCAGCTTGGCTGAGCTGTAGACAGTTTTACAGTGGAGATGAGACAAGTTTGGAGACAGGCTTGAGCATGGAATAGGGGTGAACTCCAAAAGCCCCAGGTTTTTAAAGAAAAATGAGAGGTTGTGTAAGGCATTAAAGAGCATCTGAATTAGAGACTTTGGCTGTGCTATTATGATTTGTAGATATACAGCTGCTTTGCCTTCACTGGGTGATACTAATTGTAGTGCTTTTGCTGTGAGCTGAAAATCAATGTTTTTCAGAAATGAAGGTGAAAATATTTCAGTGAAAGCTTATCAGATTCATCTCTGTACAAATAGCAACCGTTATCTATCTCAGAGGCTTTAAGTAAATGTTAATATTTGCATAATTGCAGATAAACACATTTAATGAATAGGAAACTGACATATTCTGAAAAAGCATCTCAAAAGAAAAACAAACCCAAACTCAAAACAAACAACAGAAAAACCGACCAAAATCCTGTATCGGAAGCATTTAATTTTAGTTAATTCCATCCTTGATTAGTTTAAAGGAAAATATTTTATTATAGAAACATGGTTTAAGAATAAATCTCTGTTCAAGTCAGCACTGGAGTAGTTGCTTAATTTCCGTTGGCACCTGTGGGACCTAAGCACATGATTCATATTAGACAGATGCTTAAGTGCTTCCCTGAATAGGCCTGTGACACAGTGACCCAGCCCCAAAAGTGTATTAATGTATTATATGCAGTCTCTATAATATGCCAGTAAACCAGAAATAAAATGGCTGCTTTTGCCAAAAACATCTCATGATATGTAGCTGACAGAATGGTACCTTGTAGGTTTACTACTGTAACTCATTTTTATCACTGCAGTTCAGCTGATTTCCTGAGAGAAAAGGTAAACAGGATAGAAGAATCAGCACTCTGTGATTGCTCCGTACCTAAAGAGATTTATTCTCAAATAAGGAACATTCCTTCTACATTTTGATAGACAGCAAGCAGCTAGAAGAAAGGCCATGCTATTCCTGGGGCTCTCAAACAGTAGAGAAATAAAAGGATTCCTAAGACATAGATTGAAACTTTGTCAGCGCTCAGCAGAAGATCTTCAAATATAAGTGAAAAGCAGAAATATAGTGGAAGAATAAATTTATTCAGCAACTCCTCAGTTCACTAGTTGAGAAATACCCTCCCATATGACAGCTAGGATAAGACACATTTTAAGATTGTTTCCTTATTTTTATCAATTTATTTCATAGGTGCTTTCAGTTTTGTAATTAAGTATCTTACTCTTTTGCCTATCTGGAATACAATTTATCTTCTTATTAAGTCCAGAATTCAAAGTGATTAGATAAATCTGGGGGAGTACATAACACATGTTCAAGCAAAAAACCCAAATAAATCAGTGTTGCAAGTAAGTTCATTGCAGGGTCTATATTTTGAGAGGAATTAAGGGATTGAAAGTGATGGTGTGCTCTTGCTAAATTCCAGTAACTGGATCAGGTCTAAAGGAAACAGGAATTGCTCCTAGATGGCAATAGGCAACTCATGACTTCGAACTACACTGTCCCAGGGAAATAAATCCTTAATTGCTCATTGCACTGAAAATTGCTGCAGCTGGAAGAGTAGGATGGAAAAAACCCAAACAATTGGAGCTGGAAAAGTGACAATAAACTTCACAAGCAGATGAAGATGTGCAGGAGATGAATTCAAGAAGGTGAAGTCCATCCTGTGTAAATGGATGCAGGGGCTAGGAGAGCTCAAGCACAAAGGAACTCTGATTGGAGAACTAAAATTCAGAGGGGTGTCTTGAACTTGGGAATGCCACATGGAAGATGGATCCCATGTGAGAGGGTGGAACACAGAGCAGAAGAATAAGAGAAGCTCAGAGATGACAATGCAAAATATTACCACCTACAGGCAGAGATATCACTGTAAAGTACAGAGAGAGCAGAAGTAATTTGTTACCATGCAGGTTTGCATCCAGGAAGATGAGACAAATTCAGGCTGCTTCAGAGACTCCCAAAGTATCTCATCAATATAGAATTGCTTTATAAAATTTCTGCAATTACCTTGATTTAAGGAAGCAATAAAAATTAGTCTCTGTTGTAGCCGTGAACATTTGCTGTACAATCCTGATGGGCTGTGACAGCAGTAACAGCATGAGAATTACTTCAAGATTACTTCAGATCACCTACTCACAGATGATGGATATGGCACTTGAAGAAGTCATCCACACACATTTCCATGAAAAGCAATTCAGCAAAACCAGTGAACAGCAGATTGAAAAGGTCTGGAAAGCATTGCCAAGGAAAGTGGATGTGCCATAGAGTAGTGAGGGCCATCTACTTGTGAGGGACAGAGGAGACAAGGAGGCTGCTCGGGGCAAAACATCTCAGTCAGGGCCAGTATCCCTCAACCACGAGCAGGGCAGGCCAGGGGACAGCTGGGGCAGCCCCAGACAGGGGCATCAGATGCCTCCACAGGGATAAGGACAGGATGAGGCCAGCCTGTGGCATTGTCCTGTGGATGGGGGTCAGATCCAAATGAGGGAGGAGGATCACAGTCAGCCCCGACTGCAATGGCCACACAAGGCAGTGGTGGCGGAGCAGTGCCCAGTTCCCAAGAATGGCCACATGTGCACTGAGGAATGCCACAACTGTGAATTTCAAATGTTAAGTGTGGAAGAGGATTTAAACAATAAGGTTTAAATTACTCTGTTTAAATTGATTACCATAGTTTCTGAATTGAACCTGAATTTTGGTGCAATGACTGAATTGTAATCTAACTGATGAAAGAGATACATGACTGTTTCCCATGCTGCTGCCAAACAGTCACTGTTCACACAGCATTAACACTTGCTACTTCTTCTGAAGGGACAACAGCATGCATTTGCTCTGACCTGGCTGATTTTTTATTTTTTTCACGGAAAATTGTTCTATTTTATATGTTGCTAAGATGGCCCTGCAGGTAAACTTTCTAAATCCTCTTATCTTCATTGAAATTGTCCTAAAGAAATGGGGGAAGTGAGCTTGATTCCCACCTTACTCAACCTAGCCCTAGAGACTTGGCTTTGGTGGTGATTACCTTCTCTCAGAGGACTTACACAGAAGACAACTGCTTTGAATTCCTGGCTTGATACAGATCTGAAATCATCACCTACCTCTCTCTTTTTTATCTTCGAAAGAGCAAACAAAATTCCACACAACCATTTAAATGAGCCTAAAGTGCAATGTGTTAAAATATTTCTCACAAAAGGTTTAGTGAGGAAAACCTGTTCTGTCATTCAAGCATGTCCAAATCCACAGTGTGCATGCATGTTCTGTTTTCACACAAAAAACATGGTAGGAAATATTAAAACAGAATATAAGAATTCTCTAAAAAAAACCTCCAAATGCTCTAGTTTGGTTGCAGTTGAAATGTATTTGAGTGCCTAAAGCATCACTACTGTGTTGCTTTGTGAATCAAAAAGCATTTTTATTTTTAGATGTTCTTTCAGCCATGGATGGAACTTGTAATCAGCACAAACAGTTTCATCCTTTGTTACCTTCTATAAATTGTAAAAAAGATCCTATTTACATTGAGGGGGCACAGAGCAAAATTTCACATATTGCAGGAGAAGCAGGTTGTGAATGTCCATGATGTCTAATCTTAAATGTAATTTAAGGTTGCCTAATATAGTGTGGGATTGAAGAGGCCTTGCATAAAGAGAAAGGCAAATCACATTCATTGTCTCAGTGAATTTACTGGCAAATGCAGATCTGCTCAGCAAGGTAGTGTCCCAGACGCATTACCCATGCTGAAAGTAGGAGCAAAAGAGGGAAGTTTGCTCCTTTCTTACTTCATTTGGTCTTGCTTTGTCTTTCTTCATAAACTAAATATCAAGTGTATAAAAACCACTTGGAAGTGGAAAAAACAACAAAATACCACAATGCATTTCTTGACTAGATGCTTCTCCCAAAACAGAACTCTTTTGGAATATGGTGTTGGCACACCAAGCCTGTATTCAGGCAGGGACTGTGAGCTGGGTGATAAGGCACTTCCTCCAACCCAGACTTTTTCTCATCCAGTCTGTCAGATGTTGTTTGTCCATTTCCCTGCATCATTGTGAGCCTTAATCACTTGGGACAATGCTCATATAATCATCAGTGGAGAAAGGTTAAGGGTCTTAATGTGCCCCAAGCACTATAAAAGCTTCAGAGAAGAGGTTCAGTGACTGAACAATATTATCTTAAAGTCTAAAGATGTTTTTTTCTCATTAATGCATACAACTAGACATGCTTTTACTGTAATGAGCAGAAGTGACTATAAAGGTCATTGGTAATACTCTGTATTTATAGAACCATTTAGAAATATTCCTATCTCTTCCCATCATTGTGGAGGAGTTTTACAATCCTTTCCTTTCATCAGGTTGGCCAGTGACAGAATGTCTTCTACAAAGTTTTTGGAGCATGGGTGGAACTTGGAACAATAGTCAGGAATTTGGATGTATGTGTTTAGGCTGTTACATATTCTTCAGAATTATTAAAACCTTTATCTACTCAGGGACTTTAGTGAGACTTTCACAGTTCCATATATAGAAATTAACTGATTTAGAGAAAATATCTTTGAGACTGAGCAGCCTCAAGAACTTAATGTCTTCTTTCTAATTATGAAAGCAATCATCACCTACCTAGCTGATATTTCAGGTTCTAGGTTTAGCAGCATTGACATCTCACACTCTCTTTGTGTTTCTGTTTTAAAACAATGAAAATCAGATGGCCCACTACTGTTTTAGCAGACATTTGAATGGGTCATGGAACTTTTTTCTCTGAAGTGCCAATTTCGATACGACGACGTACACCCTAAATTAAATAGTTCCAGTAACAGGATCAGTGTAGCCAACTTGGCTTCAAATTGACATAAGTTAGCCTAGCACACTGAGTAAATCCTCAGGAGGCTGGTGTTAAGATACCAGAGATACTCTACCACTGACATCAAAAATACTTCCAGAAAGTAGTCATACATTTCTGTTTCACTATAGGCACCTCTGAGGGAGAGGAGGGCTCAAGTCTGAGTCATGTGGTTGTGGAGGCCTGTGCAGCTTTTGTATATACTGAGTATAAAAGGGATATTTCAGGCTCTGGGATGTCCATCTGGCACTTCTTCAAGAATGTGGAAAGCAGGCTTAAATGAAAAATTCAATGTTCTCAAATAGCCGATTTTTTCAAATAATAAGAGACAAGAAACTTCTCTCCTTTACTGAAAGCAAAAATTTTGTCCAATGAAATAATCCCAAAAGAAAAAAAATGTCTTTTTTTTCCCCCATGATGTGATCAAGTACATTTGTCATGGGTAGTTTGTAAAGTACGTTTCTAACACTGTGCTCATCACAAGATTTGTACACTGCAAAGGCCCAGCAAAACCTCAGAAAAAGCTTGGAAAACAGATCCTTGCTCATTATAACTAGAGCATGGAACAGACTGATATCTGAGCAGTGAGCTAATAAATGACCCATTACAGAGGTTATTTAAATGTTTGGAATAAAAATGGTAATGCCTCTTTAGGTACTTCCAATGGCAACTCAGGAGTTTGAATTCTCTGTTGTAACAACAAAATGGTAAACAATTTAATGAGAAGAGCCTGAACTATTAAACCCCATAAAGGTCACATTAATTGAAATCTATGTGTAAGCCATTTAACTGGAACTTGATTTTTTTTATCTGGAAGTTGATTTTTCATTTACTGTGGTTAGAGTCTATGATTATCCAAATGTTTACACAATAACATTGATACAGTTTCTCTTTTATGAGTGAATGTATAACCTACTTTATGTTGTGATGGCTATCACAGTTCTGTATTTTTATTTACCTTTAGCTTAGCATTTTAAAATATTAAGCACTGGTTACCTAGTCACTAGCAGTAGAACATTGCCTCTGTACACAATCCCAATCTTCACCCAAATTCACTCAGAGCAAAATCAGTATTTTAATATTCTGCACCTTATTTTTTTTTAAAAATAGTGTTTTTAGGGAATATGAAGTGTGAGGAGCTTTCTTTAGAGCTGAGAGACCCTGAATGCCAGGCTGGAGGTGGCAAGGTTTACCTTGTTCACCTCACATACAGAGTGGGATTTTATAGGTACTGTAATCTAGACTCCCTCTGTGCAGTGACAGGTCCAGAAGATGATTCAGGTCTCCCATTACAATCCTCTGAGTACCGTCTGCTACATATAAAGTGAGTTTAGGCTGACTATTCCAAACACAGATGTCAGACTACAGCTAGTAGTGTGTATGTTTATAGGGCTGCTCATAAACATTCCTGTAAACTGAATAATGCTGCAAGTGTCTTTAAAACATAAAGTAAGACATTTTTTCATGATGGTTCTCTGAGTATGGAGGCTCTGGAAAACTTCAATTAATTTACTTTACTGTGAAATATTTTCCATTCACAGAGAAATGTGTAGGGTTAATGAATACTGACACCTGAAAGTCTTGGAGATCTAAGTATTACAATGGAAACACATCATCTTACTGTACATCTCCAGAGTCAACCAATGTCCCTCATCAGTCACTGGATAAGCCGTTCCACTGTCTAGGACTTGTTTTGCTTAAATTAAGACTGTTTCATATGGTCCTCGGAAATTTAGCACAGCAAGCCAAGCTAATGGCTTTGTGCTTTATTTGCCTGAAACAATTATTCTGGTCTTTTCACTTGGAGAATTTTTTCGCTCAGTGGTGATGACTGGAGTTTGGCTGACTTTTTTCTGTCTGGTCACTCTAAAGTTTTGTTATCTGATACATGGATAAAACTCCATACAAACCAATCTAAGGTAAACAAAACAAAACAAAACCTCAGAAAAATGGAAACAAACAAATGGGAATTGGAGAAGCATTGCATGGGATGTACAGCATCTGCAGGCTTGCCATGCTGAACATTTCAGCTAAAGAGATGACAGCTTTAGGCAATTTCTTTTCTTCTCATTTATAATTTCATGTTCATTTTTATAGCATGGACATAGACCCATCTGCTCTAAAACCCATAGAAGATTATTTCTATAAAGCTGAAATTGTTGCAGTAAACAACACTTAACTTTGTGCAAGTAGAGAAACTCAGAGCAGTTTTACAGTAGCATTACTACAAACAGTTCCTTAGCAGAAAACTTTGCTTTGTAACTGGAATGTATAAGGGAATAAGTGATGGAGCTTCAGCAAAGCAAAGAATATTCATAGCAAACATCTGGCTGTACAGTAGGTTTATAGCTAACATTAGAATAATTTAAACTTAAGTCACATTCTCTCTTGTAATTAGATAAAGTGATTTCAGACCATTCTGGCTTGTAGCCATTAAGACTACTAAATCCTGAGCAAAGATTCATGCTTTTAGATCTCTTTTTCCACTGGTGATGACCCGTTCAGGGAAACTATTAAACCAGCCTTCTTCATCACATTAGAGACAAGCAGCACAATATTCTCGTTCATTCCTTTCCAGATCTTGTTCTGCTGTTAGGCTTAATTCATAGCCCTTTGTATGAGGTCCACCACCTATCAGTGATCACAACAATGTTTGCTGTTTTTTATGGGCAATCTGTCAGCTGTCATCTGCCACATTTCAACATCATTCAATTTAATTAGAACATTGAATGGTTATCTTGATATTATCCTTTTACTTTAGCACCTTAAAAATCATTGTATTACTTATATTGAGCAGATGAAGTAGAGAAGAGAATATATACCACAGTAAGAAGTAATTATTTTTAAAAGGGATTAATAGATAGATTTTCAGAATAGAAATCACAGAAGTTTCCTTACTGTTGCTTCCATGACCTAAACCAGGATAGTGTAGTGCCATACAACCTCAAATAAAAAAAATTAAATTTTTACTTTGAATTTAAAAATTGGGGGGAAACAAAAGCTGTTAATAACTTGGCAGCTAGCAATTTTTAGGGCTCAGGTCTAAATCTGGACCCCTGCATTTGGGAGTCTATGATGTAAATATCTTCAGGTGGGTGACAGATGTTGTTCTATCTCTCATAGAAGTCAGTGGAGACCTAGCACAGGATTTAGTCTTGTCAGATGTCTGGTGGCATTTCAGGTACCTTGTGGCAACTGCTTGGCCTCCCCCTGCCAATTGAGAAGGACGTGGCTGCCCTGTAAGTCTTTTGTTGTATCTTCCAGTCCTGCAAAAGTCTCAGACTCCCTACCACATTTCAACTGGTGTCAGACACCTACCTTTAGATAAATTAATTGAATACAGTAAAAGCTAGAGATCACAGCTGGCCAAAAGCCAGGTTGCCTAAACTAATCTAATCTAATGCCATTTGAAATATTTCAGAGAATCTCAGGCAGTCTCCAGATGTCACTGTCATACATCTCCCCATTGTTCTGTATCATCTGATAAGCAGCATGTCTTGCGTGGCACGAGATGCATATACATCATGGAAATGGATCATGCCATAGATGTCTGTTCTCAGGGGAGCTGAATGGCTTTTCCATGTGCTGTCAATGGTATTAAATCAAAATCTCTGTTGATAATTATGAGATTTTAGACACCTACTGAATATATAAAAGTCTACATATATATTACTAAATTTAGGCACATTTTATATCATCTAAATCTGCACTACATTAAACTTTATTTGTGCCAGTCTTTTGATAGTTCTAAATAGCCCTGCAGAGGGACAGGCTTTCCACCTACCCATGTTCAAATGCACAGATCTAGGAGAACAGCTGGGAGTGTGTCCGTGTAAGTCAGCAGGGGACAGCAGTAGCTGGTAGCACTCCACACTCACACCCTGGAGACCGACTGACCCGTGGTTTTGGCTTTGTGCTCCACAGTCAAAAAACATCCCTGAAGGTGCTCAGTCCAAAATTGTTGTATTTTGCTGCCTAAAGACTTGGTTAGACAGCAGTTCCAGATGGAATGCTGTCCAGGCCACCTGGTGGGAGGCTGGTCTTAGCCTGATGGAAGCAGACGTGGAGATCATACTAGCAGGTGTGGAGAGATCCCTGTGGAAACAAAATGGGCCAGCACAATTTTTGTATTAATGCAGCATGTGTTCTTAGTTTCATTTGCATGAAACCTTTTCTGTCCATGTGCATTTACGCAATTGAAGAGAAAAGCTAACATTATATAAAAGTGCACAATGCAACTTTTAGAAAGCAAAGTGTGTATTTGGGAGACAACTGTTCACATCAAGGCCCAGTTGGATTTTTTTTAATACCAAGGCAACTCAGTGAAACCAATGAACAATCTTGTTGTTGTAACTGCACAGGATTTATCCCTTGCTGTCTCATTTTTACAGCTGCATGGGGTGCTTATAAGGGTCAGGATTCTCTCCTCTTTTTTTACCCCATTCCCTAAAATCTCAGCTTTCAATCAGCACAATCACAGAGTCCTTGAGGGGAAAAATATAGAAATTGGCCAAGAATTTGTTCTTGCTCCTGTTTTTTTATATTTAGGAACTAAAAGCTTTTCTTTGAGCATCATGAGAACAGTGTGTTTACTTTCTGACATGGAGGGGTTTTTGGAAATGCTTGATGTGATTTGAGTTTATTGTGTGCCTCTTTCTGTCTGCCTTGAAACAGTGATTGATATTTCCAGTGTATGTACTCCTGGTGTTTGAAAACTGAGTGGTAATAAAAACAAACAAAAAACCCCCAAGCCAATAGTAGAACACATTCAGAGACAAGGAAAACAAAGCAAGGTGGAACTCTCTGTTGGAATCTAATAGTGAAGATGGGAACCACATTAATGACTCTGAGGAGAAACTTTGAATCTTGTTCAATTTGGATTTTTCTCGGGAATGTTTGGGAACTCTCCTGTTTAAGTTAGCTTGTTGTAACCTGGAAGAAATTACAGCTTTAATAATATTCATCTGTGAAAATCTGAACAAAGTAATTATGTTTAGGCATGCCTGGGCTGAGGTGTTACCCTAATTTAAGGCAACATTTTGTGGCTTAGCGGTGCAGTAGTCACAAACCATAAGGAAGCATAGAAGAGACTATTAAGTCTCCTCCTAGCAGGAAGAACTGTGTGTGGTCCTTCATCCTACATGGACTCTCAGTAAAATGTAGAAATCACTGGAAAATAAAGATGATTAGTGGAGCAAGAGAACTCAGCAGAGTGAATGGCAGTTCACATTTCTGGGTGAGCTGGAACTTAGATGTGTCCTTACTAAATTTCATGACTCTTGTCAAAGCCTTGGAAATTGTAAATTGTGAATGGAGCATTAACACAGTGTGTCTGGGAAGCAGCCAGTTGCCCATGCAGCTGCTTCCCAAGAAATTACAGGAGAAGACTTAATATGCTTTCAGAAGTACTTTGGGCAAAGAATAACTTCTGATTGTACATAATGTTATTTTTTATTCTTGTGCATATCTAAGTCCACATTCAAAAAATAGTGTATTTGTCTCCTTGATTGCAGGAGCACCTACATGGTTCACTATAATTTTACCAAGATGCTCATTGGGAGATATAATTTGTCTTTATTAGTGATCCTAGAAACTTAACCCGGCCTATAAAACTGTCTAGCTGAAGGATTGCACATATATAACTTTATTTACTCTTTTCAACTCTACCTGGCAAACATTTCACCACTGCACACCGTGTTTCAGTGGAAAGTAATCATTGTACTGCCAATGGCTTAGAAGAGGGTCTCCATCCTCAGCTGTAAATTTACCAGTCTTCAGTTAGCAACACTGATTAATCCCAGATGAGTGTGTGATTCTCAAAAGCTGTGGCCATAACGTTGCAGATCTGGGATGGAAAACTAGGGGTCACATTTCTGTTTAGAGTGGCACATTCACATCTCCAGTTGCCTTATGTTTTGCATACCTTAAAATCAACAACTGACTTACCTAACCTGGCAGGAATAAAGCAAAACAAAACAATACCTCCCCCAAACACTTGTGAAATGAGGAAGATTAGAAACACGCCTGTTTGGCCTTTATATCTGCCATATCTTGCTGACTATTTTGCATTCCTATGCTATTGCAGCAATTTCTAAATATGAAACTTCCTTTTCAGTGGTGTGTGGGGTGGGAAGTTATAAATTAGACCTATAGACAAATACAAATCTGAGGCAGAATGTAAGTGTGGATTATTCATAGCAAAAGAAGGAGCTGTCTTTACCAGAGCTGTCAGTGACTCTGCTATCCCACCCAAAATACTAGATAATTATCTGTAGGGAAGAAATCTGTGCTGGCAACCAGCAGAAGTAGCATTAATAGGTCTTTTTTACTTTCATATTTTCAAAAAATCTTTCAACACAAGCATGGTTCAGTGGGTATCTGGGGACTTGAATGAAATATGACCATTTCACTCACACTGTGATAAAAACACGTACATCTGAGCATGATCCTTTTCCAACTTGTAAAAGAAAAGTGCCTTAAGAAGCAAAATTCTGCTTTAAGGAGTTAAACCTCTGATCACATACTTAGTTCCCACTCTGTGTGACACTTTAAGCTGCCTTTTTAGTTTCCCTCTCATTTGAAAATTCTCATACAAGTGGGGAGATGGTGCTCTGGTGATTAAACACAGATTTTAGTGGCTTGCTTTATTAACAATGTCTCTGTTTCTGCCAAATGTTGTTGTTGCTTCAGGATTCTTTGGTGTGTACCAAGAGCTGGCACATCTCCTGCATTTGTTCTGGCGCTTTTCAGTCCCCACAGTGCAGCAGCACAAGCACTTGAAGAGTAATCCAGCAAAATGCCCCAGGGACAGAAATGCCAACCAACCAAAGCCTGACTTGAGTAATGCAGCCAGCACACTTGAACTGTCCTGGAAAATAGGAACTGGAGGAATAGAATTGAATTTTACAAAAGATACTATTAAAGAAAAAAAAAAAAAAGAGAAGAAATAAAAAGGTTTGAATTGAGCTCAGTTTTAAAGCCAATATGAGCCTGAGCATGGAGCTGTGCATAGCTGCTCCCAGGGCAGGGCAGGAATCAAACTGATCCACATTTTCCCTGACAGCGTGAAAAGGATTGATGCCATCTCTCTTGCAGGCATTGATTGCTTTTTGCTTAGTTCTGGCTCTATGAGAGCTGCCTGCCATCCGTTCCCACCCACCTGGTGATGAGGGAGGCAAATTTTGACCTCTCATCACAAAGCCTGAACATCTTCCAGAAATGCAACTGTCCCCATGAGGGACATTGACTTGTGTCCTCCTGTGCAGGAGAAAAGGAGTGGTCTGTGCCCATCAAATGTGAGGCAGGAGCACACAGAGGCTTGGGGACAGAAACTCAAGTGTAAAGCTGAAAATGTAACTGCTTCATGACCAAGAACCCAAATTTGCACAAAACACTCCAGAGCAGCAGTGTGGGAGCACATATGGAGCACCAGGCTGTGATTTGAAGCTAGAATTTTCCATGTGGAACCTGAAGTCTGTGCTGTGATCTGCAGTGTTAACGGGGAGATCTCCAACCTGCGAGGTACCTCAGCCCACAGGGATGCCCCTGTCACAGGAAACAGACACCTCGCTGTACTGAAAGCACCTTTGCTAAGCCAGCTTGGCCTCGTTCTCCTGGAGACACCAAACATGTTCCAGCTATGCTCCCACCCTAATCCTGGACTTGCAGAGAACTTGCAATGAAGTCAGTTTACCCTTCCTGCAAAATGGGAACTATGGTTCTTGTTTAAAGCGCTCTGCTATCTGCAGCTAACTGTGAACTATTGATTTCTTTGTTCCCTGATCAAAAGAGCTCTTGCTTCCATTTAAGAATAATTTTTTTTTTCTCAGATCAGTAAGTCACTTTTTTGCTCTGTCCCAAATAAAATTAATTTCTTGATATTATTAATTTTCATTTATTCAAACATGTGAAACATCTTATTAAATCTTTTCCAATGCTTTTCCAGAAGCTTTTAAAAGAAATAAAATTTATCTGAAGAGTTGCTTTTTAACACAGTATTTCTATAAAAAGTAATTTATTTCTTTAGATAGGACAGGTAATATTTTCCTTCTGCCATCCCACTGACATTTTGACACTCTTCTGCTTCCCTCTGTTCTTGGATAACAAAAAACAACACTTAAGAAATTACAGGGGATTTATTTACAGTGATACATTCATCAGTGAGGTGGCAATAGCCACTCTGGTACTCATTGCAATCATATGAGTTTAAATAAATTCCCAAAGAGCTGTGATGCCTGCTCTCTCCAGCTGTGCTGCCCATGACTCTTTTAAAGATCATTAACACCACTCATGTAACAGCAGACAAGCAATGTAAAGGCTCCATGACTAAACTCGCAATTTTCCATTACAATTCAAAATTGTTATTAATGGCAGGGATTTGCATATTTTAAAATATCATTTTATGCTTAATTTGTCTTCTAATGACTCCAAACATGCAGTGCTTCAGTAATGACCCCTTGGACTGTGTTCCGCTTTCTCGAGGAATTATCCTGACAGCTTTCTCACTGTAAGAAATCATTGATTTCATAGTAATATTGGATAGATTTCAATCATAGCCCTGTATCTGCATTTAGTTGTCATGACTGCAGCTGAACACTCTTCAAATTTTTAAGCCCTTCTGCTACCTCAACACCTTTTTAGAAAAGCCACCTCCCAGCGTCCGCCAGGAATTAGCCATCAAAGCAAAGGCAGTTACCATGGTCTGGGGAATCACTGAGGCATCAATCAGGAAGCCTTTTTTCTCCTTTATTTGCTTGTTACCTAGGAAGAAACCCCTCTGTTTTTATGTTATTGATTCTTCCTTGATTGTTATCTCGATAAGTAGATTAAACATTAGTGCTCTGTGGGGTCAGGCCACTCCTGCTGCTCATAATTTCCAGTTGTGTTACAAAGATCCTGTCAGTTTGCTTCAAACTCACTAACACATGTGTTTCACTTTAAAGCTGAAATCATCTCATACAGATGTAAATCACCTTGTTGCCTCCCCAGGGATTGTGTGAATTGGCATCCCCCATCATAACCTCTCCAGCTTGTGTGTTCCCTTAGAGCAGCCACTTAAATTCCACCTTACACCTGCAGTATTGTTCCCTTTAGAAAGAGCTGCTTTCATTCCACGGGGATATGTCAGAATATAGCTGGTGGGAGCCAAAGGACTCTTCGAAAAAAGACTTACTATATTTGGATTTGAATAATAAAGGCTTCTCTGCAAGACTGCAGATTACCAAAAGTCCACTTAGACCAAAATCTCTTTAACATTCAAATAATCATTTAGACAGGAACTCGGCCACCTAAAGAAACTCCTTTCCACTTCATCATCATTCTGGGAATCAAGCCCTGAGACTTTTCCAGCAGTCTACTGGTATAAGACTGGTGTAGGAGGAAAATCAGACTCAGAATTTTCAATTTTTTCCAGCTATTAAGTGCCTTTCAGTTAATTTCCTTTTTTTGCTATTAATACTGAAAAATGTCACTTCCTCGACCTTTTTCATTCCCCCCTTTTCCATTTGGGTAATGAAAATAGAAGGGTAAGACTCATGGCAGCATTACAGCAATGAAATCATATTAGCACTGCCTTCAGTTTCCCCTTCCTGAGCACCATGCTTCCCTATTGAGTTTATATATATATCTATTTTTTCTGAGCATGGAACCCTTTTTTTCCTATTTTTAAACAGAGCAATATTAAGTCTTCACTTTCAAAATTAACTCACTGGATAGATCTCTTATTCATGAGAGCTCTTTAGCAGCTTAACTGACTGCCAATAAAATTACAAATCAGGATTGGGTCATACCTAAACTTACTGCAGTTTAGTTTACTTTCAGCAGATTATTTGAAAGATTTTTTTTAATTGCATTTTTACATCATATCTTTGCTGTTGATGATATGCTGTGGGAGTAGCACAGGTGACTTCTGCTTCATTGACACACAAGAGCCATTTGCTTCCTCCATGCCAATTATCTCATGCACTTTCCATTTCAAAACCAACCAACTGAATTCATTTGCAAGAAATAATCCCACATTAAAGGATGTCCCATGAGTAAAGGCGACTTACTCTGTGTAAAGCAATGAAAAATCACAGTCCTTAAATTATAATGCTGGCATTTAAGCTCTTTAGTTTCAGACTCCCAAGAGCTGTTTCCACCTTTTTGAAGTGGAAATAGTAATTTCTATTAAGATGTGACAGCATCTTGCCAAAGACAGTGTGTCTCAGGGAATTTTTGAGAAATTTGTGCGAAACCTCTTACTTGGTTCAGTTGGTATTGGGAGATTCTCTAATGGTCAGTTCTCACGTTTCCTTGGAATCCTCTGTGATAGAGAGTCCTATTTTTTTTTTCAATTTTCTTACTGCAAACCCATCCTGATGGGTTTTGCAGCGTACACTATCCAGCATTCTTGTGCCAATTTAAAATTCTCTGCTGCCATGCGAACTGAACAAACTGCAGCAATGGTATGCAGACAAATGTGCCCCTTTGTTTATAGCAATCGCATAAATCTGCGCGTATTGATCCTGGCGCAAAGGTCTCTGATGATCCTGAAAGAGATAATTTGGGCAGGATATCAATCTCTTATGATCCTGAAATAATGCCATGAGATCTTTAACTTCCACTTGAACAAGCACTAAAGGCAGAGAGATGGAAACTTGGATTAACTTCTTATCCAAGTGACACCTCTCGCAATGTTTTTGACCCTTACTTTAAAGCTGTCACTGGTTGCCTTGATTTATGGAAACACTATCCTTTTAAATCCTCCTGCCTCTTATCTCTGCAGGCAGTTTCCTGATTTGCTTTTCTTTCTCTTAGATCATCCATATTATTTCTTGACAGGGGCTGTGTGGACAGCCACACTTTCGGTGGTACTCAGAAAGAAAAATGATTCTCTGTTTTCCAGCTGAACAGAAAATATTACAGATGGTTTTAGTAGTTTCACTTAGAAGACTTCAAGACTTTTTGTTTCAGGTTACAGAAAGAAAAATAATAATTTAAAAAAATGCAGAAATATATCACTGCAAAGTCGTTTTCATCTTACTCTAATTTCACAAGCTAAGTTTCCCAGGAAAATCTGAAGTGTACTATAGTAACAGGATACCTTTTCCATCATTCCAAAAAGCTTTCGTCAGTAATAAAGAACCTGTTGGGCTAACACTGATCCACCAACAAAAATAAAAGCTGGCCCCAGCCCCAGAGATTGTGTCTGTACTAGTAGTGTACAAAACCATGACCAGGGTACAGGCCAGAGCATGAGCACACCAATATCTCTGCTATTTAACAGCTGCCATAACCCCTGTGTTGCCTTGTGCCATTTAGTGTTATCCAGACAATACCTGGGCACAGTTCAGGAGACTGCACATACCTGTTTCCCATGGGCAGTCTGGGTATTTTCATCCTGGCGTTCTTTGGAGAGAAACAAGACCCAGCGTGTGCAGTCAGGCCTTGCCATGTCATCGGGGGTCAGGGGCACAGAACGGTCTTTGTCCATTTTCACAGCTCAAGCACAGCCAGGGAGTCTGCAGCTGAAGCACAAGGAAAGTGGCAACAGAGGACGACAGTGGAGTATCAGCCCACAGGAAGGAAATTTTGTGAGGCATCACCTGGAGAAACATTGTCTATATTGGCACAGCCTCAACTGTATTTAAAAGAGCTTTTCTAGAATGTGTTGGTCAAGATGAAAGAAGTAATGAAGCCTTAAATGCTGAGAATAGATGATAGGGTAGGATTTTTAGGTTTTGCTTTTTAGGCAGAAATACACATTAGTTTTAAAAATTATAAAGAAATTAGCATTGGCCACATTGTTATTATCCCCTGCCCATACTGGTGGCTTTCACAATTTCCTTTGGAGAGAGGACACTCAAGCTAATTCTGCTTTCATACAAAAAAAGAGTGATCAGGTGGGACACGAAAGAAGCAGAGCACATTTCTCCTGCTCCACTGGTGGCTGATCTGCCTTGTGGAAGCCTGACCTTCTCCAGACACGCATTCAAACACACCCCATAAAATGTTCAATAGTCTCTATTATGTTCATTTTTTTGCCATGAGTTAGGAAAATCTAAAAAAAAAAAGTCTGAAAGGTAATTTTGCAAAGATGACTACTGTTAAGTCAGTTACCATATAACAGCCTTGTAGCTGAGACTGGCATCTCCTTTGGTATGTGAGAAACAGTAGAAATAGACTAATAAGAATTTGAAAATATGGACAAACAAGTCGTACTTGATGTCCTTCTGAAAAGGCATCCATAAAGGCAATAAAACCAGCAAAAAAGTGTATAAAATAGTAAGTCAAATATGTCACTTGAATTTAGACCAGTGGTCTCGGCAGAGTAATATCTTGACTGAGAAAACCATCAAGGAGAAGGATCCGATCTCCTCAGTGTGAAAATAAATGTGAAATAAATCTACCTCCAGCAAAGTCACTTTCTTTCCGACATTAGTATTGCAATGTTCTTCCACAAAGAGATCAAAACTGTCCCACCTCAATTATTTTACATGCACAACAAACTAGGGACTGGTGACCCAAAATCTCTAAGTGAAATCATATGGTTTTTTGTGGTTTTTCTTTTTCTTTCTCTTTCTCTTCTTCTTTTTTTTTTTTTTTAAACATGGACCTAGAGTAAGTTTCCTATCATTTTTTTCTTTTTTTTTTAAGTTACTCTGGTGAAGAAGTGAACTGTAACATGAGTGCCAGAGCTGTCTGCAGCACCATCTCCTGCTGCTCCACACCAGCAATGTGGGTAAGATTACAAACAAACAGCACAGTCCCAGCTGGCTCCAAATATCCTGAACTTCCACTCATTAAAGTTGGGCCTTAAAACAATACAATATGGCTTCCCCTAGAGATATTTTTTCCAAGAAAAAAGAATAATACACTGAATTTTTAAATTTTTTTTGCCGCATCTTGAGACTTTTGTAATGAAGCAGGGAAAGTGCAGCATGATTTCATTATGTCTTGACTATATACATTGTGAATATTGACTTTTTTGTCAATTAAAATGTAAACATAGTTTGGAGATTCCACATGGCTTTAGTGCATGATCAGCACAGTTACTCAGACTGTGGGTATTTTAGGAACATGCCCAGATTGCAGCTATCACAAGCAGATAATTTTACTTAATATAATTATTGCGGCTTTCTTATATGACTTAAAGTGTGCGAAGTTGAAGTTCCTTTTTTCCCAAAGTCAATTACCACAAAGCTATGGGAGAAAAGCATTTTTTTTCCACATGAAACCCAAGTTTTTAGGCTCTGTTCACACAGCTGGGCATGCAGAATCAGCAAAGCTCTTAAAAATTCCCCAGGGAATTAATGTGACTTAATGGCAGTGTAACAATGGGATAGGGCTTGTCACAGTCTTCCCAGTGACTTCCAAATAAAATAAAATGTAAAAACTAAATAAAATGAAATAAAATAACCATTCAATCTTCTCTGACAGAGATAGTTGCAATGGTATTAACCAGCAAATTTGTTGAGACTGAGGCTGTGACCCTCTCTGTGTTTATTGCAATGAGACCACTGCCACAGTCATTGGAAGTGTAGTATGTGAAAACTCTTCATTGCTCCTGCACTAGTTTGTTCTGCTACAGTAGCTGAGGCAATTTAAAGGCCAACTCGTGGGAATTACTGCAGCATACACATTAAATGTGAACATTATGCTAATATCACAAGCCAGTCTGATTTAGCAGCTCTTTAAGGCATAGTACAAGATGGTCCCTCGTCTCCTTTGAACTGAAGATAGGTCTTTTCTTACTGTGGGGACGATTTTCAGCCGATCACTGAGAGACATTTGGGCTGAGTATTTTACATAATTTTACGGTTCTTATAATCTTGATTCTTTTTTAATAGAGAAAAATTGGCTGGCCTTCTCATATGAATCGTTCTGGTGTTGGGAAAGGGAAAAGAGCCAGTAAATGTTACATAAAAACAGGAGGGGAATTGAGTTACAGACGTACTCCAAAGCATCCAAACCAGTAAAACATATCACATATTATTCTTGAACAATGCAGCCTCCTCAGAGGTGCTGGATTGCTTCTCCAAAGTCCTGTTTAATACGTGGTTGACAAGAAAACCACACCCCCTGTCTTGAAGCTGACTTGACTGGCATCAGTGGAGGGGTCTCCTTTCGTCCCACCAAGCCTGAGCACTGGCAGGTCATCCTGTGCCTGTTACCTCTAACCTGCTGTCAAAGCACCACCTGTGTCCCTGCTCAGTCTGGGTTTCTGCTGCCTGCCTCTCCAATCCCAAGTGACATTGTCTGGGGGATTCTCTGTGCCACCCTTGTGCGTTGATGGACACAGCTAGTCTTTGTCTTCTCCTTCTTCCAGACTTTTCTGCAGTTGTCTCACGTGTGAGGCCCACAAAAGGCTTGATAGCAAT
The DNA here is from genome assembly GCA_013400235.1 of Oriolus oriolus. Classification (NCBI taxonomy): domain Eukaryota; kingdom Metazoa; phylum Chordata; class Aves; order Passeriformes; family Corvidae; genus Oriolus; species Oriolus oriolus. The sequence continues at coordinate 46,804 of VXBT01011818.1, forward strand.
TACTCAGCTGGCATAGATTGTGAGGGGGCTGTGAAAAGGGCAGACCTCTAAATTTGTTTATTTTAGTTCCACAACTGAATAAAAAGGAGAGGGGGAGAAAAAGAAGGTAATGTTTGACAACGTGCAAGAGGTAAATCAAGTCTGGAAAGGTTAAAAATTGAAAACCTGTTCCTTTGTCCAGCAACCCAACCTAAAAGACAGTCCTGAAAAAATCTGCTCCTGGAAAACAGCCTGATGGTCTTCTGACTCACTATTCTGTCAGGAAAAGCTATCAAACCCTGGGCAGGATTCAAGGCTTATAGGATTTTTCAGGATTTTGGGGTCAGGTTCAATGCATCACTCTGCTGAGGACATTTGAACCTACTTCATCCCACCTAGAAGAATGCCTTAAGTGCTGCTTCATGGCAGCATTATGGTTCAGCTCTTTCCATACATTAGGATTCACAAAAGGGGAGCATAACTACCACTTCCCAAGTTAATACCTCAAAAAAAGTGTGTGATATTTTTATATGGAATTATGTATATTTAAATCAAACTTCTCAAAGGAGAGACTGGAAGAACCTCCAACATTTCTGACAAAAGATTGCCATACTCACTTGAAATCATACTCTGTTTTATTCAACAGTGAGAGGATTGCTGTGGGAGGAGAAAGATTTCAATTACTTTTTTGTTGTTAGAAACAAAATCTGATCCTGTGTTTTCCAAATTCTGCATGAATTCTATTATTACTGAGTAAAAATGGAGCATTGTTTCTGTTTCTCTTTAAGGCAGACTTAAGAGATTAGCCTGTTTCCTTCCAAACTCATAAAATTTCCTGGACACAGAACTCAAGAGTGCTACCTTTTCTCAAAAAAAAAAAAGAAGGAGGAAAAAAAAATTCAAAATTACCCAGCTTTCACAGTAAATCTTATTCTTAGATTTAATCTAACCTAGCCTAATCCAAGCTTCTCAGTTTTCTCAGACGCACCACACAGTTCAGGGTCTCATTACTGTGTTCACACATCAGTATTTTGACATTTATTAATTCTGAAAATTCTCTGCATCTTCTAATTCGTATTGTAGCTACGTGACTGATGTATGGGCTTCCTGATACAGTGAGACAGTGATTCCTGGTGGAAGGCACACTAGGATTTTTTGGGAATGCAAGAAGGGAGAAATCCGAAGAAGCCCAACCAGAGAGTAACAAATCATATATGGGGTAGAGGATATTGTTTTTACTGCCTGGTCAGACTGTGTTCTGCACTGCATCTGCTGTGATATACTTTATTTGAAGAAATAGAACTCCCATGGTACTGGGTTTCCTAAAGCCAAAATTGAATAGACATGTAGAATTCACTTAGAGAGAAGCTGAACTAAAAAAATGACCTACAATAAGTAGGTGTTCCTAGATTAAATACTTGAACTGCTTATTTTGGAGATCACTACTCAAACCAACATAGATGCAGATCACGTTTTCCAAAGAGTAACAGTCTTGACCTCTGCTGGCTGGGTCATAAAATTGTTGCGGGAGGCTATTGTGGAGCATGTTCTTTAGGTGAGTGTGTTTCAGTTTAGATCGTTGGACTCTGAGATAAAACCTCTCCTTTGGCAGTTTGTAAAGGTTTGCACTCTTCAGAAAGTCCATGCAAGTCCAAAAAAAAAAAGGCCTGGGGAAAGGCACTGGCCATGGACTAAGAATCTCCCTTCCACTCAATTCTTTTATGAGGGGTAGAAAGGAAGGCTGGAGGCAGAGAGAGAGAGAAGCTTACTTGGGAGGAAGGGAGGCAACAGAACTAAATGATGACTTATGAATAATCATTTCTTTTGTTGTCATGACATTTTATTATATTTGGCACCAAATGGCTGTGTCGTTATAGGAATTTATGTTCATGCCTCATTCAAATGGAAAAAAAAATTAACAATTTGTTTCTAAAATAAAAAGAGCATGCAGGAGCATCTGCAAGGAGAATGACCTCTTTCATTTAGTCCAGCTTTAATAATGTGTAAAAGTAGGAATTTACTGTCCAGCTATTCAAATTCTCCTTGATTGCCCTTGGGCTTTATAATTAGTCAAGCAGAGGAAGAAATCTGCTAGCCATGTTCGAAACTGAAAAACATGGGTAAGATTTTAAAAGCTTGGTGTGCTTCCAGAGGCTGTGTCACTCAAGTTTTTGGTTCTGGTTCTCGAATTAATTAGAACAATTATCCATCCCTGTCAGAACTCATCTAAAGACTCCCTAAGACTTGAATGCTGGGCAGGCTGTATTAGATACACAGACTTGTAGAGCTCCTCAAGTGAAACCAGTGTCTGTGGAGCCTGGGGTGAGAAAACAAGACATCCCACCTCTGTCTAAACTGCATGTTGTATTTGCCTCTTTCCTGTCTCATCTCAGAGGTGGACGTATCCAGTGCCTCCACATATTTCCCCTGAAGCTCCTAGGTTGCTTTTAAAGCTGAGTGACAGCAACACTTGCACGAAAGAGACATGGAGTTGGGGTTTGCTGAACCAAAGTTCAGTGTCTGTGGGTGTTCTCCCAGTTAGAGACTTGTGTGCCCATGGCAACTGGCTTCTCGTGATGTCCACTTTGTGGTGTTGTTCTTGGATGGCTGAAATAGAGAACGCTTTTACAGCTATTGCTTCACTTGACTGAGGATGGAATGGTTCCAGTTGTGTAAACAGCTCCTGGTGCTCTTCCAGTTTTTCTCCTCACTACCCCATGGAGATGCGTTTGCTTTAGCAGGGCATAGTAGAAGAAGCTCTGCTGGATTCCTCCTCACAAACCTTCCAGCACATCTCAGGCCTGAACTACAGCATCTCTGTCAGTACAGCCCGTGACCTCTCCTCGAACAAAAAGAACCAGTTTCACCACATTAAGTCATGGTTTTGTCTAATAGCAAATTAAGAGGGATAACTTAAGGCATGTGACTCTTGGTAGGACTTGGGCCTCCAGAGACAATCAGTGAATATCCCAATCAACTGCCCATTTGTCTATCCTTATACGAATCCCATGAGATAACAGTTGCACAAAAAGGAGTATTATCTAATTAACACATGCAGTTGGAATTTGATCTTCTGTTTTCCTTTGGAATATCCCAGCTGAAACTGCACTCACATCACTACAGGATTTATGAGGATTACACAAAGTGCTTTTTCCCATACACATGCAGATTATGAGTTTCATCCATCAATGCAAGCTTGCATAAGCCCTGTGAATGGTGAGATGTGACTTTGAAATCCTATCTCAAGTGGAAGAAAAAATGGAAAGTGCATAGAATATAATATACAATGTGTGGATATGATTTTTTTTCTCATGTATAGTTGTAATCTGTAGTTTATGAATGTTACATTGAAGCTGGAAGGTATAACAATTTGTATAACATAGTTTTCCTTTGTTTGCTTGATAACTAAACAGTATGGGAATTAAAAATCATCTTTTGATAGTCTATGTCGGAGTAAGAACATCTGAAACTTACTGCTGATTTTAGAGGCTTGCTTCCCTCCAAATACCCAAAGTTACAGAGGAGAAGAGTGAGAATTAGTACTTATAATCCCCTGGCTCATAGTTTTATAGCCACATGCCTAGATGCTTCTGGGAAAAATGATGGAGAAGGGAAGATGCCTGAGTTCTGGTCTGATATAAATTCCTGAAGCTACATTTGTTCCTGGAGTTGTTGTTGATGTCTGCTGAAGATATGACACACTGTTAAAAATGTATTTAACCAAAAGAATGAAAGCATTCACTGCTGACTCGCAAAAATTACTCTCCTTCTTTACAGGTACTGGACAACACAGTGTGTTGAACCTGAACAATCCAACCAGACAAAAAGCCCATCAACCTTTCCTATCCAGGGACTATTGTCTGAAACACATGAAAAAATACAAACCACACACACAAAGAAACAGTACAAAAATGAAGTGGCTTCTGTCCTTTTACGGCCTTTTAGCTTTGCCAAGGTCTCATTGAGACCTTTGAAAGAAGTGGAAAATACTCAAAGCTTTAGAGTAGAGACCATCTTTCCTTGTTCTTTCTTTCTCAGCATTAACTTTCTCCTTAAGCTCTTTAGTATCCTTAAACCTTCTTCCTCCAGGAAGTAGCATTAGGAACAGAGAAAGTCCAGACAGAAAAAAAAGCGTATTCCAGGCTCCATAGAGACAGGATAGGCAGTAGAAGAATAACAAATAGAAGACTATTCATGAAGAGCTGATCTTTGGCATCCTCTGGCATTTCCATAGAGGTGGAAATCATGCCAATTCTTGGGTTCTGTACAAAACAGTGCAAAAGAAAGGCCAGCAACATCCTCACTATCTTTAGAGGAGCTGTCTTAGTGCAGAGACAGCTGCTAAAACCAAGATCATAAGAGAAGGACGTTTTCAGTCCATCTTGTGTAATTTTAATACAGACATAATTTGAAGGACTGGTAAGCACTGACCTGGAAAATCAGTTTCTAACTGAGATATCGAAGAGGTAGAACCAAAAATCTCCAGTTAGTTTTAGCAGCTGAGCCTACAAAGTGCAATTCAATTGCTCAGAGAATTCCTAATGGCTAAAAAAATATCTCATCTTCTAGGCTAGATACTGATCAGGATGCTTTACTTGTATAATTTCTGAAAAATAAGACCCTATAAAACATAATATATTTGCTGGTAAAGAGATATTAATTCCATTTGTACCTCATTCTGTCCAGCTGGATTAAGTTCTTGCTGAGCACATCAGACAGCTTTTATTTGCTTCTTGTCATGCTAAGTAAGAAGGCATTTAATGCTAGAAAATAGCTTTAAAACTATATAAATCTTTGCAGCCACAAAAGGACCCACTCAGACTGAAAATCCTTGCTTTGTAAAACAAACTCACTTTGTTAACATGTTCTCAATCCAAATATCCAAAGTAATGTTTAACCCTTGCACTCTTTTCTCCCCTCTTACATGACACCCTTGTTCAATTATTGCAGTATACTTGATTTAGATTAAACCTCTTCACCTTTTGCTCAATACACTGTACTTTAAGCATGGTAAAGTCTCATTAAAGCAAATAAATGTAACCTTCAGATCATTCTCCAGCTTTGTAACTTTGTATGGCAAAAGAATGAACTGATGCATGTCTTTCACTTCAGAGTGATGTATACCAATAAAAATCTTTGGAAAGTTAAATGGACAAGCGTGGATCAGATATTCCTTCAAAAATGTCATAATTCTGTAAACCTGAGAAGCTCAATAGGACACTTTACATGTCAAAAAATTAATCAGTTAAAAGTGGGAGCACAGCCTAGATTTAGCCAGACTTTGGAATTTAGCAACATACTGCATGGTTTATAACAAGATATCTGACAGATATGAATTTTTATCTGTTCATATTTGCCATATACAGATATAGATTTTATATTTTAGTCTCATAATTAAGTTTTCATAATGGAAATGTTTCTGGATCATATGAATCACCTAGTTCAAATATCCTGTCAAAGAAATGTATCTCCTTATTTTAGAAAATGTGTAATATTTCTGTGTCTAAAAAGCTCATTAGTCCTAGGAATTTTTTTAGACTCTCCACAAATTGAATTACAGAATATATTTTGAAGAAAAAAATCATGAATTGTGAGGAAAAAGGATTGATTTATAAATTCAGTCATAAATACTAAATGAAGAAAGACAAGAGAGTGCTGGAAACCACATGTGTTAGAAAAGGATGCTGATTCCAACACTGGCCTCTGGCTTAGGGCTCTCTGTTTAGTTCTGTTCATCCTTGAGGTGTAACAGGGATAAGGTTCATTATTAACTCTAAATTCAGACATTACCAGGATTTATATGGTCTGTGGGCAAATTCCATTACCAAACGAGTTGGTTGCTCCACTCCTAGAAAAGTTTGATTACCTGAGTCCTTGCATGCAGTGATTTCCCATTCTCTGTTAGGAGAGATCCATGACAGCAGATTTCAAGTTCATTATCAGCCATCAACCAGTTTTTCTCCCTGAAGTCAGAAGTTAGTTTTTCTGGCTGATATTAATCTGAGACATACCTTTTAATTGGGAGCAAAGATCGTACAACCAAGTTCATTTTTGAATGTGAATTTAAAGAACTATTTGGAAGGACCTCACTAGAACAAATAAAGGAAAAATATCAGGGGCATCCGTATGCAGACAGAAAATTAACTACTCTGCCAGCTTCTTGCTGGATTGTCCTAAATATTCCTGTATCACCAACTGCTTTTAATATGAAGATTTGGATTTCATTTGACTGGTATTGCAACATCATCTGCATAAAGCTTTTTTCATACAGTCTTAATTTCATGTGTACTTTGCTCAGTCAGGGCCTAGAAACAAATAAGAATTCTTTTAAAATGAACAGGAACAAATTCCAAGGATGAGAAGATATCCCTCAGGAGTTTCAAAGGAACATGAACTGAGTAATATTAGCAGGAATTCTTTAGGCGACATTAATTGTTACCATTCCCAAACACTTGAAAAATCAGTCACTGGCTTACATGACACTCAAAATCTATAATATTTTCCAAGCATGATTTTCAGATATCTTCTATTTGCTTTTTATTGCTGAAGTTGCTATGGTTTGAATTTCCAAGCTTTTCCCTGCCACAGCCTGTCAGCTGATGTTTTATCTAGGTTTAATGGAAAATGGTCTTATATGAACATGCAGCTTGGAGCTGAATTTTCAGAGATCTGTCAGCTATTTTAAGCCTTGAGATAATATGATGAGACTTGGAGTTACAGAGGCAGGTAAGAAACCACCTTAGGACATTCTGCTTCTGTGATTCGGAGATCACTTGAGAGGTTCCCTTCCCAAAAGACACAAATGTGTTACTGTAAAACCTAAGACCAGTTCCATGAAAATCTTTCTCCAAAGAGAGGACCAGAACAGTTTGTAAAGGCCCAAGAATTCATCCCTTGGCATCTTTTCATCACACCTGTGCAGTTACTCATTGTGTGGTATAGTGAAACTGATGGAATCACTTGCTGTCTCTCTACAGAAGAAATAAACCCCAGAATGCGTGAGGGACCAGAGCACAGACCTGCAAGACTCATTATCTATGAAATTCATTGCACTTCCTCCATTAGATTGTGAGAATTGTGAATCTCAAGTAATTGTATGATGTCTTCCTTACAACAGTCTTTGTGTATTTATCTTCTCAACAATTTTCAGGGAATTGGTATTAGACCTTCCTACAAACTGGGAGACAGGGCAGAGATAGATTACCTTGGACAAGTCTTCAAAGAGTTGAATTTGGGCCATCACCAGACCACTTGTTCCTAATCCAGACAGGTGGAATTCACTCTTTTTTTCCCTTTCACAAAAACAGATTTCCCTATAATTACACTTGGACTTTACAACTGCACTTTTACTTTCTCCCAAAGAAGACAGTAGGGTTGTAGCAGATTAATCTCCCTTTAATTTTGATCAAGCAAGTAGCCTGACTTTTTAACTGACCCACTGTGATTTCTGAGTTGAAGAAAAACACAAAAGGTTTTTATTAAAACCAAAATACTTAGCTTTTTTGAAACACCCTGCTTGGTATTTGCTTTCTACACACAAAACCTGTTTTTCTTTTATCCCTCCAAAACATTTTGACGAAAAAGATCCTCAAGACTTACTATTCAGCAACTGGGCCTTTAAAAACAAATTTTGGATAACATGAGTTTTTATAACACATTTATATATTTATTTCTTGGATTAGTGTATTTAAGGGGCTGTGAGGAGCTGAGGGGACTGACTGCTTTTTCTAAACCACATGGGGTTCTTTTGGCATTAGTGATGAAGCTGTTCTATGCCAGATAACTGAGGCTTATGAACAAAGCCACTTGATTTAAAAGTTCATGCACAGGTTACAGAAACACCGGTGGTGTGAGCAGGTTTTCTTCTCCTCGCCTCTTTTAAACCCTTAAACACCTCTTTTCCCAGCCACAGCTAACTCCAGCTAAGGGGCTTCCACATGCCTGAAGAAAGCAGAATGTCTGGGCTTCTGCTTCTCCAGCAAACCTGGACACAGGTCCTGTGGCAAGCCCTCATTTACTGCTTAATTCTTTTTACAGGCAGCAGGTATTAAACAAGCTTCTTGCAGCAGCTGTTCTGGGAATCACTGGCATGGCTGTAATCCCCCCGGCTGAAATGCTCCGAGGTATTTACTGACTCTCTGCTCAGCTGAAGAGCCTCCAAGTCACTGGAGCCAGACTGACTCTGGGCTCCTGGTGTTGGTAGCCAAATTTAAAAACAAATCCAAATATATGTCCAGGATCCAAATTTAGGCTAAGTAGGAAAAATGCCCAGATCAAAAACCTCTACAGCAGGGCACCCAGGAAGGTTCTGTTTAGCTCTTGTGTGCTTTGGAAAACATGCTTGCTTTCTTTAAATTTAATTCAACTTTTGAAATGTAGAATATAATTTCAAACTGGAATTAGAAACATATTTGTTTATGACTCAAAAAGATAAATTGATGGTTTTTTTCCCCTACAGTTTTTCATTTTAGTTGAAACTACTTTTCAGATTCTTTTTCCTAATTTAGTAACTCTGAAGTTTGGAGTTTTCAGAATTTTATTTATTTTTAAGCAATTTTAGAAATAAAGTATTTACTGAAAAGCATCACTGAGCACTGGAAAATCACTTTGGAAGAAAACATAATGAAAAATGTTCTCAAAGAAAACAGTGAAGAGGAACCAGCAAACATCCTACTGCAAGATGAACAGAAATATGAAAAAATATATACTTCATTAGACAGATCAATTCTTCATAATAGCCTAATCTAATAATCAGGCTGACTAAGGGCTTTGTGTTCTTTGGTGAAAAGAAGGATGTAAGAAATAGCTGCATGCTAAAGTCCTGGTTCACTGACTTCTCTCAGACACTTAAGTTTTATATTACAGCCTCAGCTGTATTTTTTTATTATTATTATTATTTTTAATACTGGGCTGCTTTAACTTCCTTATCCAGGGACTAGAGTTTTATGGATTGAGCAGACAGAGTACCAGCAGCTGAAGTGAAAATTATTCACTTCTTATGTTATAGAAAAAACAGGTCATTTTGAATGGAAAACTTTTACAGTCTTTGTAACTAAGATGGGCAAGGTGGTTCTCAACATTTTCCTTCCACAGGATAACTAAGATACGTGAATTTGTCTGTCGAGCTTGGGAATGAACTAGAAGCAGTCCTGATAGGAGCATAGAGATGGCTGAGCTTTCAAACAAAACGGGATTTCAGGCAATACTGGGGTGTACTGTTACCACATTAATTCACCCATTTTTATGGGGTCAAATCATAACAGAGCATGATGCTGTATATAGAAAACACACAGACACAATGAGGCTGTGAAGTAGCTTGTACAGAAAATCTCCCAGTGAAAGCTATTCAAGCACTAACATTATTTTTTCAGCCTCCCCTGCTTATTTTTCAGCACAATATGGTATCTTTGAAGAAATGTTAATGGTCAGGTTTTCTGCGCTATTGGAAGTGCTCTCACCTGGCCATGGCTCTGCAGAGGCAGCAAGGCTAAACCACGGAACTCAGCTGTGCCACAGGCAGTCACAATAAAGAGCAAACCATAATTGTCCCTGTGCATGTCAGGGCGGTTGGAGCTAGATGATCTTTAAGGAAAACCTTCCAACCCAAACCTTTCTGAGATTCTACTATTCTATATATAAGTACTTTGAAGTATTACTTCCATATTATGGTTCTGCCTGGCATTTTTCCCCATTTTAATCCATTTTTCTGCTGTGTGAGTGTCAGAACGCATGCACTGCACCAGATGAAGTCTTGCCATGACCTTGCACCCAGGCATTTTTCCCCTCATTCTCTATGGATCTCATCTGCCTTCACACAGCTCTGCAACACCAGCAGCTCACAGTCGTGCTGTGAGTTTCTACTCTGCAGTCTGCTTCTCTTCTTTGCTGCTTTCAAACCCTCAGCATCCAACCCCTCCAGCAGAAAGTTTTATTACTCCCTAAATGAGTCCTCTCACTTTTCATGGCATGGAATTTTCTCCCATTTCTATCTCTCTAACAAAAGGCTTTCCAATTCTTTCTTTATGGCATCCCCATCTTTCACTGCAGTGACAATGACTTCAAATGCTGTGTTGTCATGTTTTATTAGCTCACTTCTGGGTTTCTGCGCCAAAGTCGTAATGAAAACGTTACATTAAGTTAGTCCAGGTTTGATCCTTGAGAAATCCCACTGCAATGTCCATGTGATCCAAGTCTTCTAGTTTAGGTACAGCTTGCCATCTTCCATCTAAACAATTCTTTAGCCAAGTTCCAGTTCTTGTATTGGTTGCCTCAAGCCCAAGAAATTTCCTGTGACCCAGTCCCAAATACTTTACTGAAGTCCAGATATTTACTGCATTTTCCTCATGAGAAATTGAAGTGTTTTATCAAAGAGAGAATGAGTATCTTTAATAGAAACATCTGGGACAATCTGTGGTTTTGTCATATTTTCACTTGACATTTTCTCCTTAATTAATTTTGTTTTGAATTTATTACTCCTTTTCTTCAAAATTTTCTTCAAGCCTTAAGTAATGCCATTAAGAGTATAATGGCCTTATCTTCTCTTTCTTTTTTTTTTTTTTAAACAGCAGAGAATGACAGGACTCCCAGAGAACTGGTTTGTTTTAAGAAGGAATCAATACGACAAATTTTTATGTAAAACCATTGTGCAAAACAAACTCTTTTTGTGACTCAGATCCCAGCTCCTTGATTAGCCTCAGTGTATATCTGTTACAGGGCATTCCTGAATTTCCAATCTACATCTGGCGTAAGTAAGACTAAAATTATAAAATTATTATAAATTGACAGAAACCAAAAGACTGCAGTTACTGAATTTGAAGATGAAGGATTCTTGTCATACGAAACTGGAAATTGTGTACTCAGCTATATCACAAAAAAGGTCATTCGGTCAGTGCCAGCAGTGATGTAAAAGATGGCACAAATTAGATGTGGGCTTTGGTGAAAATGCAAGATAGCATGTTACATTCAGAAGAAGACAGTAGATATTCTCTTTTTGCAATACACAGTATAAAACACACTTGTGGTATTTTAACTTTGGTTTTCACAGGCAGACCTCTGATGATTTAACATGGAATTTCTTTTGACCATCACCTCTGATGGATGCCCTAGCCATAACAAGCTGCATTTTTCTGATCAGATACTTCTCTTTCCTCACAAATACATTATTGAAAAGGATACATGTTTACAAGTATTTGTTATCAATGTGGAACCATTTTTTCCATCAAAATATCCGAAAATATTTTCTTAGAGAATTTCTGATTCAATTCTTTAGGCCCACTCAAAACCTTGAGGACAGATATAGATAAAACCACAGACCAGGGAGGCACTTTCCAAGCCATCACAATGGTAACTTTGATTTATTCAGTTTATTTCTCTCCTGATGATGACTCATCTCCTGATCTGCTACAGGGAGCAGGGTACATGTCTTCTTGCTCTGGGGAATCAGGAGCTACAACAAATTCTTGGCCATCTTAACACCAGTTAAGATGTTTGGATCCCAGAGCTAGATGAGATGAACACCATCCTTAATTTCTGATTCTAAACATTACTGTTCATATGGAATAAGATTTGTTATAAAAGTCCGTTTTAGTGGAAGACAGAAAGGGTTTAAGGACATCACCCACCTTCCCTGCCCTTGAAATGTGTGTGATGCCAGATATGAGGTCACCTGAGTAGAATATTTAGATACTTGGTTTCATAGGAGCCATATACAAGAATTAAACATTGCACAAAACCAGTGCTGCAGTGAAAATGAAATAATTATATTAATCTGCTTTAGGGCAACTGATGTTAGATTAGAGCTAATCAGTTAACCATGCAGAAGACATAATAGCCGCTATAACAGGACATCATGCAGAGGCAGTAGATGAATTTTTGAAGAGTAGCAAAGAGACTTAGACACTAAATACATTGACTTTCATTATCTCTTCACACTTTTTATAACCACAGAGCAACTCCCTTGGCTGGCATACACTGACTTAGGTCAGTTGAGCTGAGTGGAAGTAGACAGATTTACAAGAGCTGACAGTCAATTCCTTACACCTCTTTTTCCCCTCGTTCTGCTTACACAACTTAGCTTTACTTGGAATTTCAATCTTTTTGAGCGGCCTCTACAACTAATAAGAGGAAATTCTATGCAGAAGTAATTTATTTAAAATAAATCATTCCACTGTAAAGGTTTTCTTGGTTGAACATCTCGTACCTCCCTTGCACCTACACTTGGTGATCTATGAATTTCTTCATGTCTGACTAGGTTGGGGAGGGGGCATTATTATTTTTCCATTTTCTCTTCACATCAAAATATGTCATTTTTAAAAACATTTTCTCTGAATGCTTGCACATGTGAGTGGTTCTGCTGACTCTATTATTATGTGGAAGCAAAAAATGTTGCAGAGAACCAATCCTCTGTGAATAGTCAAAAATGCTTAAAAGTACATTATAGCCCCTAGACATCAGACTCAAATTTCTGAATGAGCCAGATTGAAATCTAATGTGAGCTCCCATATTTCTGCATCTAACTTTGATAATTTTAGCTGACATTCCTACAATGACAGCTTGCACATTCAAATACTTTTTATAGCACACAGAATTGTTTTTTCGTGCTTTTTATCAAATCAAGCAGAGAGAAAGAAAAAGGATTTTAAATTATTGATTTATTTAATGTTTCCCAGAACTCCTTTGCTATTTCTTTATATTTCAATCCATCACTAGGAATAGTGAGAAAAGGTTAAAACAATTGAAGTTGATGAAAGTCTTTACAGTAATGTAGATATCAGTTTTTATGAAGCTGTCAAAAAAGTACTGATATGCAAAATTTCAGTATTAATATAACAGCTTAAATAATTTTGTTAATTTTATTTTAACTCAAACACATTCTGGATTTACATATCTGCCAAAAAAAAAGGGAATCTCTAATATGCACTATGGGCAACAATATATAGTTGTATACTTTCACATAAAATTGCTTAATATATACATTTTTAAAAGAGGAAGGCATCTCACCCTCCAGTGTTCGAGGCTAGCAAGAAAACCATTAGACAGTGAAGGATTAATTCTGATGAGGACTGAATTCTTTGAACATTAAAGCTGCCACTGGTTTGTACAAAGGGGTTTGTTTTAATCATTCTTAGCAAGTATGTCCTGGATTGCTAAACATGATTTTAATTTATAATGGTATTAACACAGCAGTTTGTTGCATTGTCACTTTTGGGAACCGTGAAATGAGACATGAGAGTTACCGGATTTGTTGTAGGCACATGGGAAAGTTTCAACACAAAAATCATTCTCTTGGGGCTGAACAGTTCACACTTGGATTTTTAAAATAAAACAAGACAGACATTAAATATTTCAGTAAAATTCTGGTTTGTATTGGAGCCTCTGTTGGAAGAAGAGCCTAGAGAGGGTGAATTTGGATTTGAGTTTTATGTTTGTTGTTTGTATTGCTACAGAAAATCCCAGGTGTGCCGCAATCCCACCGACAAACCTATGTCCGCATAGCAATCATTCTATCTGCAAAGTACTTTTCCTTATTTCTCCACCTGTGGGAACAGACTGAAGAACAAATCAGGGAATTGCTCTAACTACATCATGAGTGTTGTGTGAAACTACAAATCTGTCTCCAGCATTTCCTGCAGCAGAGGGATACGCTTTATACCCCGTGTTCCTGTTGCACAGCTCCCTGTGGGGGTGATGGCAATGTCCTCACATGCACTGCTGGTGTGGAAGATGGGTGTAGAACTGCTCCCTGATCACCTGGACAGCCTTTTTCACTATCTTTGGATGCATCTCATGTCCTTGGTGGCTGTGGAAAGGGAGCAAAGGTTGAGGAAAGGCTGAGGGAGCTGGGCTTGTTCAGGCTGGAGGGGAGATGACTGAGGCGACCTCATCCATGTCTGTCAGTATCTGAAGGGATAGTGTCAAGAGGATGGAGCCAGGCTCTGCTTAATGGTTCCGAACAACAGGACAAGAAGCAACAGGCAGAAACTGGGACACAGAAAGTTCCACCTGAACATGAAGAACTTCTTTACTGTGATACCACATTTCTGTGATAGGGATTTCCTAATATAAGCCTGATTTTTATGATTTTTTCTTTCCATTTGTTCAAACCTTATTTTAATTCCTGTAGGCTCTTGACATCCACCACAGCATGCCACTGTACACACCACAGTTTAACTCAGCACTGTGTGAGCAGATGTTTTCCTGGGACCAGCCACTGGGTAGTTTTTTTGACACTTAACTGTTCCTTGCATCACAGGAAAAACAAGCAGCTGTTTCCAATATGATGGGATCAAGAGTGGCAGAGATAAACTGTATGATGTGCAGATGTGATAAAGAACCTAAAGGACAACTACTATCACAAAAGTAACTAACAAAGAACACAGGCAACCTCAATGCTTTCCTTTATATCAGCAACCTCTTCCAGAAATACTGTTTGTTCAAACTATTAGGGATCCTATGACTTTATTCATGACCTCCACTTCCAGTCGCTCTGTGAGTACATTTACTTGTCAAGAAAAGTCTGTTCTTTAGCATTATCACTCTGAAATTGCATCACAGTTGCCAAAAGAGCTGGAATCTCGGATCTTCTGCACACTGAGAAGGAAAGGAAAGTTCTATAAAACACATGAAATGATTTTGAGGTGTGTGGCAGAGAAAAGGCAGGTGGATGTTTTGGCAGTACCACCTGGATGGTGTCAGGGGTAGGGGTTGGGTATTCCACTCATAAAACCCCATGCCAGCTGGGTCAGCATGGCAGGCAGAGCACTCATTTCTATGAATGCACACTCAGAATTGTTTCCAGATTGTCCAGCCTGGCAAAGTGATGCTGAGTAGCATTCAGTCATAGCAAACATCTCCCTGCCATTTTCATTCCTGAGAGTTCCGTGTGCCTGACAACAGCCCTGTTGTTCCTCAGGTGAATATGTCTCACAGGTTTCCTGTGACAAATCTGCACACATGCTGCAATATGTAAACAGCAGCACTGGCTTTCCCTGGAAGTGTTCAACATGCATCTGTTAACAGGATCAAATTTTCTTCACACATTTTGCAATCTGTTTATTAATACACTGCTCAGGCTACTTTGGCAAAACACACTATCATTGTGAAACTTGTAAAGATGCCAGTTTGCCATGAGAATGGTTAGAAAATGTTTTAGTTTGTCATTCTAGAGCTGAACTATTAATCTAAGCTGCTTGCTTCCCACTCCACATTCTTCTTTGGAGCTGAGAACTCCATAGTTCTTTCCAGTACAAATGAAATTCTCCTTCTGTAGCAAACAATTCACTGGCAATTCTCTGTGATAAATAAAGAACATGGACACTTATTGATGCTTATGTGCTATCTAAAATGTTTGGATGCTTATTCAATATCTTTATTTCATGTTGTATACTTCAGGATTTAGGATAATTGGGTAGTTATATTTCCAAACTGGAAAACTTCAGGCAAAATCTAGGCAAAGCTAATTATTTTGTCTTTCAGAATGAGATTCAGCTCATGAACTAAACCTAAATTTAGGTATCTATATGTATATCCCTACTTGTGAAACTATGTGCTGAGGTTGCCACTCTAGTGGCAGCACATGCAGACGTGTATTGGAGCACCTCAGATAACAGTAAATTCCTACATTTGAGCTACTGCTTTGAGTCCAGAGTACTCAAAAAAAAAAAAAAAAATCCTAGAAGAGAGGCCTATGTTTAATTTTACAAAACGAATAAGCATGAAGCTTGTCAGTTCAAATGAGGAAGATTAATAAGGCTTAGCAGGAAGCATGAAAAACCTCCAATTGTAGCTTGTTGGAAATAAGCGTTGTTTCCCATTATTTTGATACTTCCTTTAGCATCTGAAAATGCAAGTGTGCCAACACAGTGGTGCATTGGAACATAGCAACTCTTGGAGCATTTTAAGAACATTAAATTAAAAAACACTGGGTTGAATAAGTGAAAACATGCCCTCCAATCTGTTTTGATAGTTTATTTTATAGCACTGCCAGACAACACTATTTACAGACTTCAAACTTTTTGAGTGAAGAAAGTTAACAAAGGTATGTTCCTTTCACAAAATGGTCCAGTTCCCTTTGCACATCAGAGTATGTTCTCTGTCGATGCATGGCACTGGAAAGGCAGTGGTTTGGGCACATATAATCCTCTCCATGAAGACTTTCAGGCTGTAGTAATCATCCTCACTGAATTAGATAACCCTGCCATGCTGCAACATGACTTCTGCATTTCACAGCTTTATCTGCATTCTCCCTTTATCTGATGGAAGCAGACATTTTTTACATAACAAAGCTGTTAATTAGTTCTTAAAAAGATTGATAGGGACTTGTTTTGTAATAATTAGAGCTAATGCTATTATTCCTGAGGCTGAGGCTGTGCTGGAACAGAGATTGACAAGCTTTATAGCTAAACATAGATTCAAAGGCACTCCTTAAACAAACCTGTTTTATGAAGGTTTAATAGACATATGCATACAAAAGCTGTGTACACCAAGTGTGTTTTGCAAGAACACATTATATGGAGGAAAAATAAATTTTCAGATGATGTAAAGGAATATAATATGGTAGAGCAGCTGTATTTCTTACAGGCATCTGAATTTCTAGACTAAATTCTCTGTCTTTATACTTTTGCATATCCAGTGCTAGAAATAAAACAATTTAGCATTTCTGTGGAACTCCTAAAATAAACACTTTTCTAAGACTAAAACTCTGCCTTCAAACCCTGAGGTAAAACTGTCGTTTGCTTGACTGGGTTGTTGGGATGATGAGAATATAACAGGAGGTATCAATACGTAAGTCAGAAAGAGGAAAAACTATCCATACCCTTTAAAACACAAAAATAGTCATTTAGACTCTTCCAATTACTTTTGTCAAGAATAAATGCAAGGCAGGCTTTTATTTAGCACTTCTCTGAACCGCTGCCTCTTCACTGGAGGAAACAGGGACTTCAGAATCACAGAATGGTTTGGGTTGGAAGTGACCGTAAAGATCATCTCGTTCCAACCCCCTGCCATGGCCAGGGACACTGTCCTCTAGACCAGGTTGCTCAAACCCTCATCCAGCCTGGCTTTGGACACTTCCATGGATGGTGCATCCACAGCTTCCCTGGGCAACCTGTCACCACCCTCTCAGGAGATAATTTCTCCTTAGTATATAGCCTACATCTACCCTCTTTCATCTTAAAGCCATTTCCCTTTATCCTGTCACCACAGACATGCACTAAGATCTTCCTCGAGTCTCTTCTTCTCCAAGCTGAACAGCCCCAGCCCCAGCCTTTCTTCACAGGAGAGGTGCTCCATCCCCCTCACCATTTTCATGGCTCTCCTCTGGACCCATTCCAACAGGACCATGTCTTTCTTGTCCTGAGAATCCCAGAGCTGGATGCAGCACTCCAGATGGGGTCTCACAAGAGCACCGTAAGAGAGTTGTGAATTAAATACAGAGAAATCATGACCTCAGTATACACTTGCTGGATTAAATTTATATGACTTTAAAATAGATATGGAGAGTAATAACCACTGTCTGAGTTTTAATCTGATAAAAATACGTTCTTAAAATTCTATACGAGAATATACAATTAGGAATCTGGCCCAAACTTCACTGACTTAAGAGAAATAACTATCACTGAAAGGTTTTACTAATATGACAATTTAATATATTTCTTTATTTTGAAGGAAAGGAGGTTGTTTTAATATTTAAAAGTATCTCCATCTTAAATCCATCTGCAAAAGTGCACATTCTGCACATTCTAGATCCATTCCTAAACCTAACTCATCTGAAAATAAATCTACTTTGTTTATGTTCCTATTCCATGATCTCTGCTTACTTGCTCATAGTCTCTGATAGACCTGAAAATGGCTGCAAGAATGCTTTATATCCATAACATGTAATAAATACCATAAAAATTAATTTTTTTGGTGATGCATACCTGCTACTCATACAGTTACTTAAAAACTGTGGAAAAGCCCTAAAATGTAAGTAATATGAGAAAAGGAGAAGAGGGAGTGACTGCTGGTAAGTTATCATGATAAATGAGCTTCATGGCACACAGGCATCAAATACCATGCAAGATGAGTGCTCAAACAATCAAAGGGAGGTAACTATTAACATGTAATTAAACAATGGAACCCATGAAATAGTGTGGACAATCAGACCAAAAAGCACAACTGACCAGTTCATGAAAGGAAGGGACCATGGGAGGACCTCGGACTTGAGGAGGCTATTTTAGCTTCAAATCAAGTCTTTGGCAGGGGTTGTTCAAGTGTATTCTTGCATAAAAATACCACTTGCTTGCCTTTTTTTTTTACTGTGATTACCACTGTTGGAGACCAGATCCTGATGCAGATGGGCCCTTGGTCTGTTCCAGGACTGTGGTTCTGAGATCATGTGAGGTTGTTTTTTTTATTTAGACATGGTGTTCAGCGTATTAAATCAGAAGGTGCCTTCCTGTTCGGATAAGGTATGAAGGATGGAACTTAAGCAGGGAAAAATTCAAAAGCAGATTTCAAATCCTGACTCTCTGGTGGTTTATATGGTAGTTTAACCCAGCCCGTGAATTAAGCAGAACAAAGGGTGGGTGTGGGCTCTTTGGGCAGACGTGTCCTTGGGAGCCAGACTGGACAGATGGCCACTGTGCTCTGGCGCCAGTGGAGGAAGCTGGTCATTTAGAAAAGTTTCCTCCTCTCCTTCCCAAACTTGCTAGCATGTGTCAAAGGGAGTAGGCCTTCTGAAGTCCCATTTTTGCATCTCTGGAACAACTGGCTTGCTCTGACCACTGAACTATAATAGCTTATGGGTCCAGTGCTCCAGTATGAGCCACCTGATCTGGTGTTTGACTCTAGGTGCTGTAACAGTGCTTTCAGCTTTGAAGGCAAGAACAAAAGAAAGTGTCTTGAGAGTGTGGAGCTATGAAGTAACCACATGTAAAATTCCTGAAGTGAAGCACATTTGTAAAGCTACAAACTGATCTCTTGCTAAAAAGAGAACACATTCTTGTACAAGCACTATTCCCTTCTCCTTAAACTTGAGTACAGCTGTCCCGGTCTTGACCTTATCCAGCTGTATAGAAAGTTTTCTATGTGATAAATATGACTTTACTTCAGATTTTAATCATTTCTCCTCTATTTTTCCCAAGTCTTGTTTCTAACCACATGTATGAAGCATTCAAGCTTCAAAACTTTATACCAATATTCTAAGAGCGGGTCATTTTGTCATTAAATAAATATAAGGAAGCACATACCCAGATTGAAAAACTGTGCCAGGAAAGTGCCTAGCTACTTGAAACAGAAACAGTTTGCCTTAAATTATTATTCACAGCTACAAAGAGATGGCAGGGATCTGCATTAGGGATCCCAAGCCATCTTTCAGGTGCCACTGACATTCGTCAAAATCCCACCTAACCCTGTAGGTAATTTAAGTGCCTAGATTAACAGATTAAGGTGTCAGTGACAAAACTACAGCATCACGCTGCTTTTTCTGTTATTAATGGACAGAAAATAACTCCTACAGGCTGAGTCCAAGTGCAGCCACTTCAGAGCAGATCCTTTTTCTCAGCAGGGAATTCAAAGATGGACATTAGTCTCCCACATGTTATCCTTTGTGATTATTCCACATAACTCCCCATGTGACATCAAAACTGAGAAACTCCAGAGAAGAAGGTTCCTGAACTGAATGTAAATCTTAGCCTGTCCTAAGGCCACATGAGAGTGGGATTTAAGCACCCCCCGGACATCTCCCAAATCTTGTTTACCGGGGAAAGATAACTGAGGCCCAGGCTGACTGCCATCCATGAGGAACTGTTAAGGGGTCTTTGTTTTGAAACACTGCAGTGTCTTCTGTGGTGCAGAGCTACAGGTCAGCTTAGGAGCAGTCCAGGAATTTGCAATTCTGTGTCAGGAAATGTCTTTTTTGAGGATGTCCAGGAGAAAGGTGCTGAACTCATGCCTTCACCCTCCAGCATGACTTCATCCTCCTGTCTTGCCTACCTCACCTGCACGATCCAACCCAACAGACCCACTTACAGCTTTTCTAACTCCATAACAGACCAGTAACTGCAATATTGGTGCCTTCCCACACACTCCATATTTTATAGGTTGCAAATTCCCTTCTTCTGAGATTAAAACTGATTTTGCATACAAAATCATACAGAAATACAACACTATTCATTTGAGCAGCAAGTGGAATGTAATTTTCTGTACAACCTGTTCTTGTTTTTGTTGTAATTATCTATAAGGTTAATTAAATCATGGGGAGATGAATGTTCAAGGCTTTTCTTAAAGAAAATCTGTTATCTTTCTATATCAAACTGGAAGATTTCTTTTCAAAACTTCCTTCCAATTGGAAACATGGAGAAAGTTTTTCTAAAATTATTTTTAACAAAACCAAGGGTCTTTCTAATGTTTTTTTTTTTTTCCCAAAACACAGAAAGTTCCCTGAAATCCTGAAACTACACTTAGAAATTAGAAGGGGCAAAACTAGCAGCCAACCCTCTCCTTTTCCTCACACCTTCTGGATGCCAGAGCTATCCCCACTACCTTCAAACCTCTCCCAAACACTTTCCTCTTGCTCACAGAAATGCTCCAGTCCCAAATCTGTTGCTCATCCAGAGACAACTCAGCTCCTGCTGTTACCAAGTGCAAACCTGATGAGAGAAGAACTGAGCAACACCACAAACACTGCTTGTTCTGAAAGCGGAAAAATTTTACTTACCTATTCAACAAACAGAACCAGAAAAATCAGTCCAAGAAATCACTTTGCAAAACATTGCACAGAGCAATTAATTCTCCTCCTTGACAGAAGACAATGATGGAGGTAATTTGCATATGAGAGCCGTTCATCATGTGTAGAAATGGTTATAAAAATGTTGCCAGCACCTTTTTCATCTGAAAAAGGCTGTTTTAGCAACAGTGATATATTTAAATACGTTACACTGCTTCCAGCAGGAGATGCTTTGATCTAAAGAAATGAACATTTCATTTATCAATGCATTAAAAAATGTCCTCTGTAAGCTGCTCTGATTTTTCATCTTGCATGTTAGTTTTGGCATAGCATTTCACAGAATTTTGTAACTAGCACATATGTAATCACACAAAAAGTAATAATAAAAATGCGAGGAAGCTGGTAACTGAATTCAGAGCTGCTCAAAGTTCTGTTCAGGTCCAGCAACACCCTTTAACACATTTAGTGCATAGTTATCCTCATAACTATGCCTATATACAGGTAGATATATAGCTATCCTTATAATGGTAGCCAGGCCTTCTACCATGGATTTTTCACCTTTCAGTTATTGCTTGAACCTTAAAATCTTCAACTGAATTAATCTTCTATCAGGTTTAGCTCATAAAAACAAACTTCCTGAAGAGGTTTATTCCACAGGGCATCAACTCCTGTAATTATAGCGATTTAAACTATATCTTTTATAGTTTTGTATATTCAGAACTTCCTGTCTGATTTGCTCAATTTCCCAAAGGTTGAAGAGCTTGCTTTGTCTTTTATCCCGTAATTTTCCAATGGTTTATTTTAATTTAGTTGATATACTCAACAACTCATGCCCTAGAGTAAAATCCCTTCACAGATTTCTTTTCATATGGAGGAATTACATGTCTTTTATCTGCATACATTTAAGATATTCAAGAATCATCTTTCTTACAGGCTTACATTGAGAAATAGTAGTCTTTTCTTTTTCCCTTTCAAGGTAAAAAATAAACTTATCTTCTATTAGCAGTGAGCCAAGAACTTGTCCTGTTCTCATTGTGCTCACACATAATGAATATTTAAGGTTTTCAATAATAATCTTAATGAACAAGTCAGGGAATTAGTTGGCTGCATAAGTGACTACAATCAGGTCACTTAAAGGGTAAGACAATCTTAAAATTAGTGAGGCACTGGGGAGGGCTATTTAGAACACTGCAAAACGTATATGTTGAGATATTCAAGAAACCTTTTTAACTCCATCTTTTGCTATAAAGAAAAGATCTCCCACTGGCTGAAAAATGACAAACCATCCATATATAATTTAATTTGTTTTGTATAATTTTACACATTATTTTATTTGGAATGAAAGACATAAGTTTGCAAGGCTTCTCAGCAAGTCTCTACTTGAATTTCTGCATTTTGGTAATGCACAGCAGGATAAATATATGCAGTGTTTCTTTCACCCTTTAAGTAATGGGGACAGACAGTGGAATGGAAACATATATATCTATGAAAAGTGCTTGGCGCAATTCCTTTATTCAGGCAGGTCAGCAGCTGATAACACCTGGTTGTGATGACCATAATGTGCATGGTGTATGTGTCTTTCCCTCTCAAGGCTGCTGATTCCAATCAGGATTATCAATCAGGACAGTGGTTTAAGTGTCATAAAATATTTTAGAAAATTGTGTGTGTTATATAGAGTTTTATTCTCATTAATGGTCTCTTTTTATGTGACAATGCACAGCAGAAATCCTGAGACTTACACACATGTGAGTGTTGGATAGTAGAAAAATAAAATGACAAAAGGCAAAACTGAGATGATGGTGTGGGTTTGTCCAACAAGCAGAAGCAAAATAAATAAAACTGGTATGGAACAAAAAAACATTATTTCTGTGAACACTTCAGAAATGCTTTTATTTGAAAAAGTACTATGTTGTAAACACTGCTATTTCACAATTGATTGTCTCTGCCCACAGCTTGATGAGGATCTGTGTAGAATTCCAGTTCAATAATGAGGATGAAAAAGCCAAAGGCGAAAATCATCCTGGGGAAATTAATGTTTGTCAAGGTAAAAATGCTTTTGAAGTTCATGTTTTAATTTGTTCTGAAAACAAACCCCAAACAAACACCAGCCAAAACCCCTCTCACTGCAAAATGTTGACACTTTAAATGGATTTTACTGCTTTCCCTTGACATGTCAAGTGGGGTCTGCCTACACCCAGCACAAATTAGCCACTCTGTATTGAAACCAAGTTTCTGATGTTATGGCTTACATAGAAAACCAACATGTTTAATATTCTTTAGCTCTAACCCACTCCTGCAATGGAAAATGAATAATTTATAATTTTATTTTCATAAATTATTTCACCACTTGTTCTTTTTTGAGAAAACAGACTGTATTACTTGGCGCAAGTGGTAGGATATTGTGCAATACACAACAGAGTTCATATTTTCAGTCCATTGCAATGTTTCAGCACAGCTTCACCGAGGTCAAGGCTGCTGCATCAGCCAAGGGTCTGCTATCAAACTGAGCTGCAAATTTAGTGTGTAACACAAAGAGACAGGAAAAAAAAGCCCTATTCATAATGAAAAAGCAGGAACAAAGGCTTGAGTCCTTAGTCAAAAAACCTCCTGTAACCAAAAAGTTTTACAGTTATTCTTAATTCCAATGACTCACAATTCACTCTCCACTAAGCCATACTAGTATTTGTTTTGGGGCATTTTGCTATACCAGATACAGAAAATAACACAGCTTAAAGGTCATGGATGGGGCAAAGTGACATAATGAAACACAGACATAGAGAAATCAGCAGAGATACCTGGGACACCAAAAATACAACCAAAAAACCCTCTCCAAGAAGTCTATTGTTTATGTCAGAAGAAAGACTTGAGATGAAAAAAAGAGCAGCAAATTACAAATATTTGCCTTTTTCTTTAAATGAAAAAGTATATTTGCTTTAATCAAATATGAGAATCTAAAGCACCTACTTAAAATCCCTCTTCCTGGTTCCAGAAATGAAAAAAGAGCACAACCATTCAAAGCAAAACCAAATTTTTTCCTTTCCTTATCCTTGGCTCCAGCAAATGCCACTTTTTTCAAGTATTGGAGGAAGGTGCAAAGATTCCTCTAAAGGACACATGCAAAATAATCTGCTAGGAGGGAAGATCTACTTAGAAAAATATATTCCATTTTTGGATGGTGTCTTCACTGAAAAATGGTAGAACTGAACCTTAAGTCTACTTTCACACATTATCTTTCTATATACATATATATATGTATAATGCATTTTTTTAAAAAAATATATATACCTTTCATATATATCATGTTATGAAAAATGTTAGTGCCATTGTGGGGTATCGGTTAAGAAAAATACGGGAGATTTTTGTACTACGGTTTCCTTCACAAATTGGCGAGTTTATGTCTGCCAGAAGATTATCTCTTCTTTGGAGAACACATGTAATATGACAGTTGTAAATTCTATCACATTTTTCTTCTTGAGTGTTCATGGACAGGATGCTGCACTTTAAAGGAATACTGTGAGACTAAAAATTTGAGGTCAGTGGGTCTGGATGACTGTAACTGAGTAGATATTCTATATTTAATTAAGTGGCTGATCCTGAGAAAAGAATCTGCTGTTTGCAAAAACCTGAAGATGTGACTACTCAAAACTTTAAGAGTCATTCCCCAAAGTTGAGATTAGCAGTTGAAGAATCCATCCTGTGAGTCATGGGATCTGAGATTCACAAGTCTTAAACCTCCCTTGTTTTGCAGGGGAGTAGTGAAATTTGGCTGGCTCTGGGAATTTTCCCTGGTGGTTTATATCTTGCTTTAATTGCTTTGCAGACTTCTAACCTGCCCATATTCCCATTTGGACCGCACAGGAATAACAGTGACATTCTGGGGCTATGGCCTTTCCTGCTTAAAAAGAAATAAAATCTTGAGGCCCTTTGGTGAGTGAGTGCCATGGAGAGGTCTTGACACAGACAAATTTCTGCGGCAGCCTTGAGAGGGGCTCCTAGTGATTGCAGGCAGAAATTCCCACCTTCACCTCCGTCCAGCTGCTCCTTCCCTCAGCTGTGCTCTTCAGCTTGTCCTTCTAAATTTGGCTGAAGTGTTTGTGCATCCCCAGCCTACCTCTTTATCACGCAGTTTGTTCTCCCACACATCCTCCTTCCTCACCTTCACTGCTATTTGTCACTTTTGCCATTGCAGCCCCTGCTGCAGCGTAGATCTTTCAGAAATGGAGTTAAGAAAAAAAAAGTCCTAGACTGAAAAACTACAGAGTGCTAAAGATTGCATCTCTGTAATTGTGCTGGTTTTCTGGTGGTGTTTTCTGGATTAGAATGAAAATTTGCATCTCCTGATTGTCTCCAGATGAAAGTAAAACATAAAATTCTGTTGCCAGAGGGATCATCCTTGGTTATTTTTGTGCATGTTTGGTTTTGCATCAAAATATTATTATAATGACTTCTGCTACTACTTATTTTTTGTGTGTAGGGTTTGCAAAACCTCTCATTGTTCTCTCCCAGAAATAAGTCTGACATGCATGAACTGCTTCTCTTGATGCACAGGACTTGATTCTGACGGCCACATATGAAAGGAGCGGAACTAATGGGCATTGTCCATCACAAAAATAACATTTTGATACATGGTTTGTATTTTGCCTCGTCAGTGGTGTGGTATCACAAAACCAGGCTTAGATATTTTTCAGTGAAGTCCAAGCTAACCGTTTTGGAATATGAAGAATGTGTGCCTGCACAGGCGTCCAAAGATATGCCATAAAGCAATGAGCACAGAACCCATTCCTGCCACAAGCACCACAAAAACCGGGAGTGAGTTGCTTCAGATCACTCCAAAAACCACCTAGATCCTTGCCAAGTCTGTTTGCCTTTACAGTTTAATTCTAGAGTCAATAAACACAAAGAAAAGGCCATCAAATGAACAGTATGTATGTAATTTACAATTAGAGCATGCAACTGGTATATCATAAAAATATGGATACAGTTGTGTCTCTGGGCTGAATGGAAAGAACCACAAGTTTTGACAACTTGCACCTGCAATACAAATTTGCTAGACTTTTAGAAAAGTAAAATACTGCATTACATGTACACAAAGTACATATTCCTTAGCTATGGTCCTTTTTTGAAACCGAGTTCCTGAACAATGTTGCCAAAAGAAACAGCTTTTGTGCTTTCAGACAGCCAACATCTTATAAAATCAGGCAGATGAATGATGTTATGTGTAAGAGATGAATAAAAATATCAAAGACTGAAGTTCCAAACAGGCTTTTCAGGCCAAGAAAACTGTATTAAAATTCATTCCATAGAAAAAAAAAGCAAATAACATTGGGACCAACCTGGGCATTTCGTTCTGCTCCAGAAACTAAAGGCTTGTGAATATTCCTGAGGCAGATCAATCCCTCTTTTTGCAGTGAAATTTCCGAAGGCTTTAGACACATTACTACACTGGGATTTTTCATTGATAATAAAGGTGTGAGCCTATGGTTTATGAAAGTTTTTTGGTAAGTGGGTATCCTTATTGCTCTCTGATAGTATTCAGAGTCATGCTCTTGTATTCTGACTTTTGAATTTGGGAGGAACCTTTTGCCATCAATGTTAAAGGACGGGGATTTCATCCTGACTAAAACCAGAAGAAAGATTTTGAGAAGTCAGACTGACAGCCTTCATCATTTAAATTACAGAAATGCATTAAAAAAACCCCAATTTAAGCTTGAGTCAGCACATAACGAATATAATTCCTCAGTGATCTATAGAGTTATATATTAGTGTACAATTTAAATTTTAAAAAATCCCTAATTTATGTAAATTAAAGAACTGAACCCAACATTCATCAACAAAGGCACACACTGCTTTTAAACTTTCTCATGCCAGTAAAATATGCAGGTGAAAATTTCCTCTCTGTTCTTCAAAGCAATTGCCAGTTCGATCTGCTTTCATTGATTCATATGTAAAACGCAAATATTGGTACCGTAACTAAAGACTTCAGAAGGAGTTAGATCTATTTATCAGATGTTATTTAAATGCACAGGAAAATTCATTCTTTTCCTAGGCTACAGCAGATTTAAATCAGAAACTAGCAACTGACCGTCAAAGACAGTGAGGAGAATGGCACTGCACAGACAAACATCCCCTGTGGGTTAGTTATGGGTGAGAGTCACCTCACCTGACTTGACATATGTGCAGATTAAAGTTCAGACAATGAACTAGTCACCATGCACTGCCTTTGGGGGGCTTCTCCAAAGAAGAAGTCATCTGACCTTTCTAGAGCAGGATCACCTATTCTTTGGAGGTGCCTGTTCCTTTCTTGGACTAATTGGGAGACTCAGGTGACTGGATCATAATTAATGACTTACTTTTGGCTTGTACTTGCATGGTTGATCTTTCTGCATGACCAAAGAGTATCCCAAAGAGAGGAACAGAAGAGGTAACAAGCTGAAAAACAGGCAGTGAAGAAACAAAAGTGTACTTCCACCAGTATTTTTTAAAATGCCTTATTTAATGAGAATATTCCTCCTTTATCTTATTTTTGATCTTCCCTAGAAGAGAGCTGCTGTAATACAAAGGGATTCTGGCAGCAATCCTCAGTGTTACAAGATACGTCTTGGAAGAATGTAGGAAGCTGGATCAGTCTCTGTCCCTCGGTCACATAAGTTACAGCTCAGTTATG
The DNA here is from genome assembly GCA_013400235.1 of Oriolus oriolus. Lineage (NCBI taxonomy): Eukaryota > Metazoa > Chordata > Aves > Passeriformes > Corvidae > Oriolus > Oriolus oriolus. Next base: position 74,154 of record VXBT01011818.1, read on the forward strand.
TATTTGAGCTTTTCATGGCCTTGCAGATGCTTCTATTGTGACCAGTCACCTCATTTGTCTCCCTCATTCTATTTTATTTGTGTTTTATTATTTTCTATTGAAATACATTTATAATCATGGGGGTATTTTTTATTTCTCAATCAAGAGCTTCACAAATAGAACACTGTGATCCTTTGATCCCTTTCAGCATCCAAATATAGAATAGATGTAAGTACTCCCATGTAATCGTTCCCAGGTAAACTCTAAAGTTATCAGGTATTTTTAGCCTGTTTAGACATAACCCAGAAATCTCTAACATACATCTGGATCTGCTCTGCTTTTCAGTTTTGCCAACAATACATTTATGTCTGGTAAATAGTCTACTGGGTCTCATGTATTCAGAGACCTTCATGTGCCAAAATAATTTGCTGTTGTACCTTTGCCTTCCAAAAACCAGGATGATGAAACATACTGCTACAATGGGATTTGCCCTAACACTACCTAAAAATCAATTATCTTGATAATGATCATGATTGTTAGCTATTGGAATGATTTCTCCAGAGATTTATCTTCTTTCTAGTTGGCTATTTCTCTTCTTCCCAGTTACTTTGCTCAGGACCAGCACTTTTTCTTATGTATCTGTTCTAGCTCAGTCTGAGGTTGAAGGTTGAACTCAGGGATCACCCACTGAAATTCCTGAGTCAACTCAGAGATAAGTGATCAAATCACAATTTTGGCCTTAAAGTACTTCCCTACATAAATGAAGTCTTCTCATCTAACTGACATTACTGTGTAGCTGCCAAGTAGCTGAGACTGGAATAATTAATAAATAATAGCATGTTATGGAAGTATGTCTAGTGGTACCAGTGAAAGGATATATAAGTTAAAATATTAGCTTAATTTCCCTTCTTTTCCTGCTTCCAATATAGTCAATTTTTAACTAGGAAAAATATAAGCTGATAATATTTTTCTGTGCTGGGCAAAATTGTTGAAAAGTAATGGATTTGTAGAAATTGCAGTCTTCCTTTTTAATATAAAGCTCTGGTTTACGTAAGTTTATTAGTGAGCTGAAAACACCTGGAGCTTTGCATTGACTTGGTAGAGGCAGCATCTTTCCACATGTAAATACCCTTGCTGTACATGTCTGTTTTCAAAATCATTTTGAGAGTGCAGCGACTGCAGTGCCGCTTCTTTTCTATGGCCTCAGGTTCTGCTCTCACTGCAATCAATGTCCTAAGTCTTCATTCACTGAAAGAAGAAAATTTGAAAGAGATAATGTTAAAATCAGCAAACCAAACCAATCTATGTTCCACACTGCACTTCATATCTGCAGTTTGCTAAGACAGAAGTTATCCACCCAAACCAAAGTATCAAATGCTGGCTCTTGAATGCACTGGGATCCTTCCCATTTCGGGTCAAGTTACTGTCTTCTCAGCTGATAGAGCCACTGAATGTATCAGCATTTTGTATAAATGCACATGGTTTCAATGATGCTAAACTTTTTAGATTTTTTTTTTTGTTGTCATTTTTTGGATATTTTTTAGCCCTAGCCCTGAAGACTGAATGGCAGCCAGGCATAGCCACATCTAGAAATGTTGCTGATGTAAACTGAATAAAATATAGTATAAAGCCGAATAAATGATTTAAACTGAAAGTAGAAATATACAAAATCAATTATCAATCTGTTAGTTTAGTTTGAATAAAATAACTTTCCATCAGGCTCTGAAGGTAATTTTGTTCATCAAGGAGCACCAACATGTGGCAGCTCTGTTTCCAGGTTGTAACGCTGAGATGAATAGCACCTTTCATAACAGAGTCCTCAATAACCTCTGGACTTGATCCTGAAAACACTTTGTATGTAATTATGTTGGCTTCAGCTGTACTACTTCAGGGTGGGTTTCACTCATTTAACGTTAGACATTTTGAAGCAGACATGGAGGCTCCCTCTGCAGTCAAGGGGGAGAGATGGAAAACACTGAAGAACAAGTTGTGTTCCTTGTCTGAAGTATTTTTACTTTTTTTTGTTAAATGGTGGGGTACCTCATCACAGAGAGAGACTGGAACCCATCTCTGCTGACTGCCTAAGGAGCAGCTACAATTTGAAACCTCAGTTTTACACAATAAGTTTATTTGAAAATTTGAGTGCATTTGTTTTTGTTGAGCAAAGCCTGGGATCCTTACAGCAGTCAGCTGAGCTACTTGTGGAGAGACGAAATCACTGCAACATTCATCACCTTATTTAGTGCAAAGCATGTCTTAGTAATGACTGATGTCTCCTGTGGCTAGAAAGTGGTAGTCTACAGGCCACAGATGCTGCAGGACAATCAGACCTGGACGCAGCTGTGACCTAAAGGGGAGCAGGGTGCAAGAAGGACCCACTTCATCAAATGGATCAGAACCATGGTTGATGGGGTGAGGGGCTCATCTACTATAAATCTACATCTGGCCATGTGGGAGGAATGAGTTGTGCTCCTGCAAAAAGTTCTGTTGAATTGTAAGTAAATCAAAAATAAAAGAGGAAAAAAAATGGTATTGGTGTTTTCCCAACAGCTCCCCACAAAACATTCTTTTAATTCAAAATGTAGCTTGCTGTGGATTGTCGAGATACTCAAAATATGATGATGCAGGGATTTTGCTAAGCTTTTGGGATTTGGCTTCCATTCACTGGGATTCAGAGGCCTCACTAACCTCTTTTGGCTAGGCTAGATTTCTTGTACAGAGAAACTCAAACCTTTGAAGTTCTCTTCTAGAGCTCTCAAAATCCACAACTTTTATAAATATATGCTTGTCTACATTAGAAGGGGTGATCTTCAAGTTAAGAGCTCCTTTCCTTCAAAACTGTTACAGGGATTCCACAGGTAATCAAATCATGAAAGGTTTTAAACAGAATACCAACAGAGAACAGAGGAAGCATGTAAACCAACCTGCCATACCAACTTAGTGTTTTCATCCTACTGACAGTGCTGAAAACTCCCATCTTCCAGACAAATTTCATACTGACTTGGCCAGTAGCATACTGTCTTAAGCTACTGACAACAATCTGTTCTCACTGAGGAGGCTATAGCAAATTTAAGAAGCTAAGGGAGGCGATCTTATAATACAATCAAAATAGTTATTTATTGAGGACAGTGAACATGAGCCCACGTAATGTATGCTGTAAATCACTAAGGCATGTGGTTCCATTTAACACTATTTTGCTTGAAAACTGATCACTTAGAGGGTAGGGTTTGCCCTAAGTTGGGTAGGAAACAAAAATACACAAGAATAAATAATAAATAGGGTGTGTTTTGGACAAAGCTATCTTGTAGAGGCATTTAGAGGAAAGAACATTTCTATCTATAGAACCATTGCTTGCATGTTTGTCTTCTGTTAACCACAAGTACATATTTTCACTGGAAAAATGTGACTTTGAGGCATTCACAAAGATTTGTTCATGCTAAGGATAAACAGAACTAGATATCCTGTGTTCTGAGATAAGAAAATACATGGTACCATTTCATGTAATAGCACTCATGTTTTATTAAAATGAGGGGGTTTTTATTATTTCTACAGCCACCACTGAGGGGAAGTGGAGTTCTCTGCACACAGCTCAGAGTTGATTTTATTCTTACCCTCCCCTGCTTGGTGCTGAAGCCCATAAATCAATACAGCAGTCATTGCCATTTAGGGAGAGCAGGATACTGCCTTAAACCAATTAGTTCAACGGCTGATTTAACTGGAAGTAGAAATACAGAAATTTAATTTACACAAAGTAGGAAAATAAGCTTCAGTAAATTTTTTATGGAAATTAATTTCTAGTCTGACTCATAAAATACATAGAACTGTGGGCTCTCAGAAACTGATTTTCTTTCCTACCCCAGACATAAGTGGAAATACAACAAAGCTTTTTCTTGACATACTATTTATTTTAAAGAGACTGAATTAATATCCCAGACATCATCTGTAGACAAAATTTTTATTCTTTTCACCATATTTGGGCCAGATCCCACATTCACTGTAGGCCTGTCCTGGTCCTGGCCAGGACAGGGTTAATTTTTGCTGCAGCCAGGAGGGGCATGGCCAGGACCCTGGGGTTACAGCCATGCTCAGGGATAGGTGGGGTATTTTTCCAGTTTTTTTTCCAGGGACATAAAATCAGCATGCACTACTGTGCAGGTGCTGCATTATGATCACCAACACTGGAGTAAAACAGATTCTCCTCTTCCCAAAGTGGTGGGAGAGGGAGAGAGCAGAGTCCTTTGTCTTGCTGTGGAGACCCCCAAGGGTCAGCATCGCTGCATCAGCACGGGGCAGTGGACAAACTCTGGCTATTCTCACACAAAAAGAGTGCAAAAAAAGAGCCTTTATCCTGATGGACTGCAAGGTGGAAATTCCATACCTTTCTACTACTAGTTCTGTTTCTTACTCATCCTCTTTAAAACACCTGACTTCTACTAACTGTCTAATGTGTGTGTGCATATATATACATAGAGAGAGAAAGCTTCTCTATACAGTCCTTTAACCACTGTAGGTTCCATTATTGGAAGAGGAAATACAAATTTTGTCTTCAGAGAATATTGACCCAGATTCTTGGACAGTGATTGATCTGAATTTGACCTTATTGCAAGTGTGCAACTCAGTCTACCAAGGTGCTTGCACAGTAACTGTAGGAATTTAGTGATCCAAGCCTCCCCAGGGAAGCAAATTTGGTGGCTGAGTCACAAACAGGCACCTGAGGCTGACTGGATGAGGTGGTTTCTGTGCCCAGCTGATTGCTCCCTCCTCATCCTTACAAAGGCTTACCTACTTGTGGATGCTTCACTGCTCCAGCTGGCTTTCCAGTACATGAAGGTAAATCAGTTCTGGTTTCAGTGGCTTTATCTATCGTGTTTAACATTTTCTTGTCCATTGCTGGAAGCAAACACAGGGATAGGTGGCTAGGAACAAGCAGTGTAAATCAACACCTTATTTCTTGGGCTTGTCAGTAAAGAGTGGGAGGTTCCTTCGAAAATTTTCGGAGTTGGACATGAATTACAGGACCTTCTCATGAAAAACCTCAGAGGCACTAAAGGCATAGTAGTTCAACTGGAATTGAATCACCAGGCACAACTTAGCCCAACATCTGGAAGACAATCCCTCTCCTTAAGAGACTTGAGCAACACCATTGCATTGCATCATGCCACAGGCATTTCTGTCACTGCTTACAGAAGGAATAATAATGCTCAGCATAAAGATAAACACTTACAGCATGGCAGCAGGCTGCTGTCTCATGTTTCTCCAGCAGTCTTTACTAAAGGACCATCTATTTTACCATGACGATTAGTTTCACATGAAAATAGTTTTGCCTGAAATATGCCAGTTTGCCATTACAGTGTCTGGACACTGTTCAGACTTATGATCAAGCACAAAAGGAAGGGAATGGAAAGTAACAAAAATAGCTGACCTCTCTTCCGCATTTTAGTTATTTGTGAAAGATCTACTTGGTAATTTAATTCATGCTTGTGTTGCTGCCTGATGAGAAAACAAAAATGCAGCTATCTGATATTCCACTTCTGCTCTTTCATGAGCCACTCAACTTTACAGGAAATTTGAACAGTTGCTCTGGGCACTGGGTGTGGAATTTGGCCTTAGGGAAGCCTCAAGTTAGCTATCAAAGAAAAAAAAAAGATAAGAACCCTGCACTTTTCAAATTCGTGTTTAAAAGGACCTGTTGAATACTTCTCCCATCCAATAGTCAGTGACCTTTCTGCACGAAAAATAATGGCATCATCCTCACCATGATTATAATCTTCATATCTTCAAAACATATGAAGGAATCTTTCACTTTCTCTGAAAACTTTAGACCATTTCTGTAAATTTGGCAGAAATTCCTATTTTGGGAGGCATTTCCAACACCCTGTTAAGAGCAAATGCAGTCCCCACCAAAAAGGTCACTCAAAGAGGTGGCATTAATGCAGATGCTGAGAAAGGTAGAATTCCTTCTGACGCCTCCCTGTAAAGCTGTACTTATCTGCTGTGGGAATTTCTGAACAGTGGTTTAAAATACAATGCCAAAGAATGCATCCAGCGATCATTTACAATGATGCTGTGCAGATAGCGGATGCCTGCTCAGCCTGTGTCCATGGCATGACCTCGTGTAACCTTTTCTGAGAGCCTTCGGAGCGAGGCACACAAAAGCGCCTTCGTTCCCTGCTGTACGCAGAGAAATGTTACTTTATCCGCTTTTCTTCAGCCAACAGCCACAAGAGGGCGGATTTTTTCCTGCTTTCCTCCACTTCATGAAGAGCTTTAACTATTTCACAAATTCGGTTTTATAACTCTTGAAAAATAAATCTTCTGCTATTTATTCCACCACTCCTCCCCCAAAAAAGTGTTGTCATGATTTTCAAGAAGATAAGTAGCTGCTATAATAAAACCATTTCCAAAACTCGCTCCCTGCCCCCCCCCCCCACCCCCCCCTTCCCCAATTTCACAGAGTCTATAGACTTGTTCCACAAATGAGAAAAGGAGACATTCATGCTGATTTCTTTTTCACAGGAGTCTGGAACATCTCCAGAACATGAAACAAACAGAACTTTCCAGCACATCTCCTTTTGATCAGGATTCATGTTCACAGTGTACTTCAAACCCCTATTTTGTAGTTCTAATAAATGCTTAAAAAAAAGCCATAAGGATTTTTCTGCCATCAACCTGCTCCTCATTTGCTATTTGTTGAGCTTCTTCAGTTGCAGAATGTGGTTACCAGCAGAGCGCCTGTGATCTTCGGTGACTGGGAACAAAGTAGAGTGCAAGAAGTGCAAGAATTATTCTACAGAAATTCAAAACATAAACTGGGCTCAAATCTGCATCATACTCATCCCCCCAATTATATTTGTATTAAGCAGTGCCATGCGGGGATTAAAACAATGGAAAGTTTTATCAGTGCTAATGAAATGAATGTGGAAATTCAGGTATAAAATATCCTTTCATTTTTTTGAAGGCCTTAAAAAGCAGAAGTCAACAGTCAACCTGCCTCCAAACTCCTCTCTTTGTCTTGTGGGAATATAAAACACATGTAGATAAGTACAGTGTGTGTTTGTGTGTGTAGAATTTATAAAAACAACATCAGTTTGGTACTGCAGTAACAAACTGTTAAAAAATCTTAGGTTAAAAAGGTGTAAAGTTGACTTTTGGTGAACTTAAAAGACTTCTCTTATTTATCCCCTGTCCTGTACACCCAGACCACCCACCTGACTTCTGTGTGAATGGTAGGTGAGGATGAAGTTCTGCTGAGGTGAGTTACATGGTGGAAACTCCAATATATTTCTCTGGACTTCTTTGGTTCTGCTGTTATTTCATGGGAGCAACAGTCGGGGTCTGTTCCACAACTGAGCTGCCAGCTGAAGACTTTCAATCTGAGCCCTTCACTGAGGGAAACACAGCTCTTGAAAGAACCCCAGTGTGTCTTGTCTGGAAGTGTCTGATACTGTCTGTGCCATGTGTGCAGTGGCTCTCAGCCTGTGGGCAGGAAGGCTCTTCCTCGGGCAGCCACAGAAGGAAATATGTTGGAGAGAATGGTTTGGTGTGGGAGTGGGTTGGTTTAGGAGTGAAATTCTCTCTTAGGAAGTGGTCTGCAGCATGCGAAAGCCGGAGAACCACCAATGTAGCACATTCCGGGGGCAAAACAAATAAATGCAAAGGCAGATGTGTCCCTGGCAACTCTAGCTCTGTACACGGGAAAACTCTTAAAAGCGCACCAGCTCCGAGCTCCGGGCTATTTATCAGTGAGTGTGGCGAGCTGGCTTTTTTGTTCTCACTCAGTCTACAAGCCAGTGTCCCGCAGTTCTGTCCCAGTGGGAATGTGTCATGGGAACACCGTGAGCGGACCTGAGGCTGCTTTAGCCACGTGGATGAGGAGCAGCAGCCGCTCACGGCGATCTCAGCGTTAGGTCGGGATGCTCCTGTGCGAGCTCGCAGGTGCTTGATCTGGCAGTGCAAGAGTGGGCTGTGGTCCAGGGAAGGCACACGGGCTCAGGGTCCCAGGGTGGGCACATCGCTGCCACGGTCGGTGCTGGTGAGCGCACTCTGACCCTTCCCAGGAGCCGCCGTGCGCGGGGCCGGGTGCGGGACCTGCGGCGGAGCAGGGGGGTGTGCCTGCGCCGGCTGACAGACACCCGGACACACAGGCGCACTCTCAGGCGGCAGCCCATTTGCTGGAGGGGTGTGCATGTGCGTGCGAGGGAGTGGAAAGGGGTGGCGGGATGGAGGGAGGGCGGCCGAGGGAAAGTCTGACACTCGGCGCAGAAGGAGCGAGACCCTCCGCTGCCGCCGCCGCCAGGGAGGAGCCGCCGCGCTCGCAACGCCTCCGACAGCCCGGCCCCAGCCCCGGCCCCGCAGCGCTCCGGCCGCTCTCCGGCCCCGGCAGGTACCGGCCGGCCCCGCGGCTCCGGGCCGCTGGGGCGCTTTCCGCCACCGCGGAGAAAGGGTGGAGGGCGGTGTGGGAAGGTGCAGGGTGTCCCCTCTGCCTGTCCCGGACTCCCCGCTCGCCGGTGCCCCGGCCGCCGCCGGGGCTGCCCCGGCAGGAGCGGAGCGGAGCCGGCACCTGGCGGCCCCCGGGCCACCTGCCTCGCTGTCAGCAGGGAGATGGGGCTGGCTTAGCAAAGGGTTAGCCTTCTGCCGGGGGTGAAGGGAGAGCAGGAGGCAGTTTAGGGGAGCAGGGATTAAAGGCTGTGAGATGGGAGAGGAGTTGGTGCGCTCAGCCGAGCACCCCTGCGCCTGCTCCTGATCCGCAGAGGTGGCTCCGGGCTCTGGGAGGGCAGCAGGGCATGATCAGCCCATGCTCCTCAGCAGAACTGTTACTTGCTGGAGAGGTGGTAGAATTCCTTCCTTTCCACGCAGTGCTCCAGCATCGCCGTGAGCGCGACTGCTGAGCGCGTCCGTCCCCGGGAGCGCAGAGCACCTGGCTGGCCCGGGGTGCTCGCTCAGAGGAGATCATTCGCCTGCTCACAGGGACCTCCTCCACTTCACTTTGTGAAGGAGCTCCCAGGGTGGGAAAGCTCCTTGTTTTGCAGCGAATATTGCAAAATGAAAGTTGTTGCTTGTAGAAGGGGGAACATTCCTGGGCGCGTTAGGTAATCGGTGACTGTGCTGCAGGAGCACAGAGCAGCCACCTATGTTTCCTCAGAAAGAGCTTCACTTTGATTTGAACTGGGACAACTTGTCCAAGAATAATATAGATAAATGGGACCAGAAACTGAGAAAGCAACAGCTCACACAGTGGCTGTGTCTCCGACAGAGACCAGGAAGATGCTGGCAAGAACTTGAAGAATCGTAGCATGTCACTTTCTTTTACTTGCAAATCTGAGGGACAAGTAAAGAGACTTGATTTGCTGTTTACCATTTGGAGCTGTTTAGTGCTAATGGCACATCACTTGAAGACTGTTTTTCAAGTCCTCATTAGTATAATTGATGTGATTTTTCATTTTTGCTTTTCCATTAGTTTATTTAGGTTATTGTGAGTTTGAACCAGAAAAGTACATCATCTCCTGCAAGGTGTGTAAGGGCCAAGGTCTTCTGTGAAAATTGGGTGTCTGAATAGCTTTATGAAGAGGAGTTGGGGTATTTTAATCCATAATTGTAAACCTACTGTCAAACAGATATATCCAAATGCAGATGCCACACCTCTTTTTCTTAAAATTTCCAAGACAAGTCCTGGTCTGAGATGTCTCATAAACTGGAGCATTTTGGTCTTGATCAGGCTGAGCAGCTTGGCTTCACTTTTAGTTGAACTTTATTTTGGCTTAGACATCCAGACTAGCCTGAGATCCAGGAATTAAATTTGCTTTCCCTGTTCTTACGACTGGATCGATCCAGCAGGGATTCTCAGGGTGTGGACAACAGAACAGTCTCCCATTAGGTGCAGTGCTGAAGCACTGAGTGTCATGAATCAAAGTCTCCTACAGTCATTATGTGGGCTCTGCCCAAGGAGTGCTTTGACCAGAAATGGAAATAGCAGCTTCACCAGTCTCTGCTGTGTCTCAAAATACAAGTATGATTTCTATTACAAGGGCTGGTAGGTGCTTTCAAGATAATAAACCCAAGAAGGGAGAAGTGCCTTTCAGTAGTACTGAATAAGGTGACTAATATCAGAAAGATGTAATTTTTAGTTGTATTCCTGCCCTCAGCTTTGTCTTGGTGAGTAGCTACTGTCAGATCCCCAGAAGACTGATACCTCTCTCAGACTCCACTCCCAAATACTGGCCTCTGCCTGCTTCTCTCCCAACTGCAGGTTGTGCCATCAGCCCACCTTCCAAAACACTGTAATTGCTCTGATATTACTCTGCTTCCCATTTTTTTTTTTGTTTTCTGAGAGGTGATGTTTTCACTGCAGATACCAATGTGTTCATTACGCAAATTATGCTGCAGCGTGGACATTCTGCTGGGATTTTGTGACTGAATTAAATGAAACAAGGCTCG
>VXBT01011818.1:84629-131670 GCA_013400235.1 Oriolus oriolus
GAATGCTAAGTGGAAATAGATGTTGTTCACAGGGAAAGAGCCCTTTAAAGTGTTTGAGGATACTGCATCTTTATTAATCAGGGATCAAGTAATGATAATTAAGCAGCTAACCATATAAACAGCAAGGTATTCAAAAGCAAAGACAAAGGATGAAGCGCTCCCAACAGCACCTGTCCTTATTTTGATCTTAGTAGAAGGGATGTGCTCGGCCTCTCTTCCGTGTCACAAAACAAGCGGAGGAGCAAATGTCCCACACAGTCAGGATCTTTACAGTCTAACTGGCAGAAAGCCATAATCACTGGAGTCATCCTGTGAGCCTGCTGTTAGCTCAGGGTGGCTAAAATAATGGTGTCTTTCTGGATTCTTTATTAATCCCTGTTTTGCTTTTCCTCTCATTCTTTTTGCTGTTAAAAATCCCGCAGCTGTAATCTCAGATGTCTCTTCACCCTGTGCCACTGCAGTGTAGACATGCTGGTCACCTGTGGATCCAGAGAGGCTGATTCATCAGCTGGGAATCAGCTGAATTCCCAGCACATGCCAGGATTTCTTTGGCTAAAACCCCTGGTGCTGGAATTGGCCACTGAGCCACCTCTGTGCTCTTTGAGGTTTCCTCCATGAGGGAATCCTTTGGGGCTGGTTAAGCAGGCTTTCCCACCGCGCTCTCCTGGCACAGCAGCCTGTGGGATTGCCGGAGCTATATTTGCCCCTTTGTCTTTTTAACCCCTGGAAAGAGCCAAAGGTGTGTGCTAAATGTCATTAAATCAGATAGACGCAGGGCACGTGTGATGTGTTTATTTTCCTTGCTTTCTGGGTTTTCTCCAGCTGCAAACAAGCAACAGAGAAGCTCACAGTAAAGCCACGTGCATGAGATGTGAAGCTGTATTTACGTGTGACGGAAATTTTGCTCCATGGGTGTGCTATTTTTAACATTTTTACAGTGCTGCACCTCTGTCGCACTTCTTAACACAGTTCCCCGCTGCCCCAACATTTCTGTCTGGGTTTTATATATTTTATAAACTTAGCAATGGCAGTGAGTCATTATTTAATAATCCCTGTATAAATCTTTAGCCCTTTTATCGTCTCCTTTCTATCCTTGTGTATTCAGAAAGGCCCCTCTCTGGTATTGTTGGTTTTTTTCCACATTCTAGAGACATGCTGCAAGAACATGCACGTGTTATCTGACAGTGGGTGATAGAAAAAAAGAAAAAAGCAAAAAAAAAGCACAGACCTTCTATTCTGCTTTCTCCAGCTTAAATGGATCCAACGTCACATGGAGGGGATCCAGGATGAGTCAGGAAGCAGCACTGTGGTCCAAAATTCCACTTTGCGTTACAGCTGGGAGGCAGCATTTAGCATCATGTGGATTTATTTTCTTTTAACGGGAACTGCAAAATAATGTATGGAAGTCACATAACCTAATGGGCAGAAGAGATAACAGTAAGCCAAGAAGAACCTGGATTCCCATCTGGGTTGAATCATTGGCTCAATTGACTGTCAGTGTGATGGGTGTGGTAGTTTAAGCCTGGGACATTATACTGGCCCTAACTAAGTCATTGCACTTCCCCACAACGTAACTGGAAAATGTGATTAATGTTCAGAGTACCTGAGAGTTTACCTAATAGTTTCCCTGGTCAGGCTAAGCACAGGACATTAGAGGCATTTATTTTCAATCTTAATTTTCAGGACAAATCCTAAAGGGGTCAGAATATATAGGGCTAAAGACAAATTCATGTTTTAGAGCTTATGTGTACATGGAGACCTGTAATTTGTGAGGACTTTCTGCACTTCATGAATTTCACACTGTGCATATTACTCAGCTTTCAGTAATACTTATCCTTTTCTGTACATCTTTGCATATTTTTCTTCCTGTGCTACTATAAACAGAAGAGTTGTGTGAGCTTTTTCTTATAATGTGGTCAGTTTAAAAGCAAAATAAATAACCATAATTAAACTGTTTCCAATTTAGTTGGTCAGGGAATCAGGAGACTTGCAGGAAGCAGATGTCATGCAGCAGAAGAGAGGGCTAAAACCTCTGTAACATCTAAACATACTCCAATGACGTGCTGGGTTGTTGTTGCTTTCTTATTTTTTTTCTCCAAGGGGGTGGGCAGAAGAGAAGTTACCAATTTTCCTGGAACATCCTCTTCCAAAATTCCTGAAGACACTGCAGCACCAAGTCTGATCTCATCTTGTGTCAGCATAACTCACAACTAAACGCACTGGGAACAGAAAGCCTAGGATTAACTAAAATTATACAAAACTAAGGCTGTCATAAAATGAAGGACTTGGGCCTGTTCTCAGTCTGTCTGTCCTTGGTGACTTCAGGAGACTTAAGCACATGTTTAAAGATAGGCTGCTGTGTAAAATGTTCTCTTGGAAGAGTTACTTTTCCTAAAGTCTAAGCCTAGAGTGAGATCAAGCCTTTTAAAAGTTCAGTGCAGTCCTGAGGGCTGATGTGGCCAAATGTTCCAGCTTAATCTTGGCTAGAATTTTAAGATTCTGAACAGCTAGATCTAATGGTATGTGCCTACCTAGCTTGTTGTATTCCCCTGGAATTTATCAATGACACACTCCATATAATTGTGGTTACTTTTTGTCTGTCTAAAATCCTTTTTTGGTTTTGCAAGGGAGAGACTGCGAAGAGAGAGTATGTAAAACATTCTTTCTTAACCAAAAGCTAAAAGTTGATTTTTTTTACCCTTCCACAATGAAGTAAAACAATGTCTGTTCCTCTCATGCTTAATGTCAGAATCTGTGCTAAAAAACAGTAAGAAGAAATATGATGAATTTTTCATATGGAACTTATTCCCTGTAATTTTATAATGCATATGTGTGAGGTTTTATGAAGGCTTATACTAAAAGGCTTTAGAACAGTGTAATAAAGGAAAAATGTTCATAACATCCTTGGGTATTTTGAGAGCTCCACTTTGAGAGAGGGAAATAAAATAAAGAGCAATGACAAGTAGTAATAGGCTGTTACAAATGCAGTTCCTTTTCTCCAAGATTTACAGTAAGAACCAGCTCTAACTGTATAGTTCTCTGCACTGTCATAATCTGTAGCTTTGCAGGATGTAGCATTCCCATATCCATTCTCTTGACTTGTGAAAGAAAGGTTCCCCTTGCATATAAATTACCTTTAAATAAATCCTTTACTTAATTTAATGTCTAATTTCCCTTTCTTAAGCAGGTACTTGAAAATCTTTATTAAAAACATAAATAAATCTTCAAAGCTGCTACTGTACTATGTCCTACTAACACAGTGATTTCATGTTATAGCTCTCTGAAGATCCACTTTTGTTCAATAGAAATCAGAGAAGACAGAGGAACAAATTTGTCACTTGTGTTTATATAGTCGTTACAAGCAGTAGACCTTTTCTCATTAAAAGAAGCTTTCATTCAGTAGCATTGGGAGTGGTCTGTCAGACATCATGGAATCATGAAATGGTTTGGGTTGGAAGGGACCTGGAAGATTTCATCAAGTGCCAAAGCCCCCTTCCCTGGGACTTATCTGGGATCCTCAGCCACGAGCTCTCCCAGCGCACAGATGTGAGTAGCGTCAGTAGGTCTGTCCGTGGCGACGTAGGGTCAGTCTTTTACTTCTGCCAGTATTTAAAATAAAAACTAAATTGTAAAAGAAATCTCTAGCACACATTTCAATGGCTCAGGTGCTGAGGTGACCTGGAAGGGCAGTTTTCCAACTGTGGGTCAGAGCAGTGGTGTTGCTGGTGTTCGGGAGTGTGCCTTTCTCAGCCACTTCCGTTCCACTGTTTTGCGAGTGCTCTGTTTTCAGGCCCAGCAGAAAGAGACTGGCTTTGCATAGCTGCTGCGCCATCTTCCAGGGAGAAGACTTCTTTTACTGGATCTGCCCCAATTAACGTTTTGGTATCAGTGTTGATATTTCCTACTTGATACTGACCTACATCATTGAATTAATCATAAGGAGACCGATCCTACCTGTTCCCGAAGGAGCGTGCTGACCCTGGTGCTGCTGGATGGAAAGTGTTGGGAGAGGTGGATCCTTCCCTTTTCAGTGTGTGTGAGAACTGGGCACACGTGGAGCCCAGCCCAGCTTTACAGGTGAGGTGGGCAGAGCAGTGCCTGTTCCTGAGCCCCACGGGCACTGAGCAGTCCCAGCTCTGTTGTGTGTGCTCCCTGTGGCCATGGTGCCATGGGCAGGCTTGGGTACATGTAAAGCCTGGTGAAAGCAGGAGACAGGTTTTACCCTGGTCTTTAAGGCTGAACTTGGCTGAGTGAAGAGTCAGTTAATATCATAAATCTCTCTTATTAATCTGATCTTTTGCCTAAAACTATTTTAATAGGCAAGGATGCTTTACATAACTACAGCCTGAATCACTGTGGTCAGTTGATCTGATGTTTTATACAATCTATAATCTTGTCAGAAGTGAGGTTTTCTCAGACTTCGTGAAATCCAAGGTGTTTATTTTAAGAGTGAATTTATTATTTTTCAATTTGAACTCAAAGCTTTAAAGGCTTTAAGGAAAAGCTGACTTGATGTAATTTTTGGAATGTCACCCTCATCTAACTGAGGAAAAAGAGAACTGGTGCATCTAAGGGAGCTACTAACATTGTTCAGGTTCAAGGGTCTTTTAGGTGCTCTTTCTAGGAAAAAAAAAGCAGCTGTGCTGCTCTGTGCTGTTTATCTTTTTAAGATGAATGTCCTGGGTAATAGCATTTGCAGTGTACAGGTTTGTTTTGGAGTTACGATTCGGTGTTTAGAGTCCTCTAGTGACATCTACAAAAGGCAGATATATTTCATCTCATAAAGCTACCTCAGACTGAAAAAAAGTAAAAAATGGATTTATGGCAAAGAAATATTTTCCCCAATATAACATCCCAACAACCTGTGCAACTTTCAGTGAAGTTAAGGGAGTTTTCACGTGGAAAGATTTTTCGTCCGTAGATGAAATAATTACAGAGTGCTTATGCTGAAGATTGACTTAACTCACATAATAAAATTTATGTGAAGGGGGAAATGGGCTGATTTTCTTAAGGTATCTGTGTACAAATTCACATGTCTGTTTTTTTGTTTTTAGGTTGTTTTTTTTTTCTTTCCCTGAAGAGTTTAACACTTTTAAGTACAGATAAATTACTGTGCTGTCCTCAGGAGACTGAAGCTCCTGTGTCCTTTGCTTCCGGTGACTTTGCTACAGCTCATTACTTTTCTAAATGGCAACATGAGCACCATTATGAAACTCGTAACACAGACAGTTATCTCCTCAATGGTACTTAAAATCAAATCCTTCCTACTTGGTGAAAGATGAGTTACTGTGGCTCTTAAAGTGATGGAATGATGGAAGGACTGGGTTTTTTCTCAATTTGTTGCTGTTGTACATTGATTTGTAAGGATGAAGAATGAATACTGAGGCACAATACACTACTGAAAGCCGCAGTGCCAATTTCTCCAGCTTTTCAGAGCCTGGCAGAAAAGCAGAAGGTGTGTGCAGCAAACAGTGCAGGGAGTTTGTCTCAATCCCAAACACCTGTTTTCAAAGCAAGGGAAAAAGAAACAAAAAGCAGAATGCAGTTGTTGTATTGAGTTTAAAAGCCAAGGTGAGATTCTGCATGGTTCATCCTTGTTTTTTTCCGTTGTGCTGGGTCTGTGCTACTGCCGGCATGTCCTGTGGCACAAGGGCTTGGTCTTTCCTAACAGGAATTGACCATCCTCACCTTTTTGCTGCAGCAGTTCTCCACGTAGCTTCAAGCTCCTGCTTCCAAACTCCCCTCTGAAATTTCATCTCCTTCTTACAGTTAAACTCTCTCTTGTGCTTTTGTAAAAGCTTCAGCCATAGTTTTCCTGTATCCTGTCAATTGCCAGAAATGGTCCTGACATGATGAAAATCTCTCACTCCCCGGGGATACTCTACTGTAGCAATCTTACATGTGGAGTGTTAAACTGTTACAGGGAGAGAATTCAGATAGATTGCAGGTCTTGTGCCAGGTTTTCACGACAGTGGTAGAAATGCCTTTGTGATAACATTGATATCACAGGCACAGCTGTTCTGCAGTTGGTCAGTGATGAAATATGGATAGTCATTTTCTTAGTGAAGACAGGCTTTATTTCTATTTTTATCCTAGGTTACCACCATTATTTATGGGTAATAAAATCTGCTCCAGTAAATGGTGTTAAAAAAAAAAAAAAGTACTTTCCATCCTTTCTGTGCTCTTCTTCCTTCCTTTCCCTACAAACAAGGTAAATGCTGCTGAAGTGATGTGAGAAAAGCATTTTGGAATGTGTGTGGATTCATTGTGTTTTATTTTCCGTCCAGGAATTCAACATGACACAATGGAAAGTGGGATTTGACATCTCCAAGATAAACTATTAGAAAATCTATAAAGTGCTGCACTCATCTTTCTAAGAGAAATAGTGTGTAAGACCAGAATAACTGGGACACAGTGGCTTTGATAACACGCAGTGTTGTTATCTTTGGTGAAAGCATCAGCAGAGATTACAGTGGTCTGTTGTGGTGGCCCTGGGGGAATCTCACAAGGCCTTGCAGTAGGCAGTGTACGATTTGTTTTCATTCTTTTCTCAGGAAAATACTGGTTTGATGCTTGGAAAGCATGACCCTGTTTAAATTGTGCTGACTCTCTTCATTCTGCTTTGAGCCACATGGGCGAAGAGGTGTGAGCACCAGCAGTTAGAAAAGTTGAAAAGGTGCTGATGGAGGATGGAGAAATCAGTGATTGACAGTGAGGAAACAGTTTGTTCTGAAGAGCCACCAAGACTCTGTGGGCCTTGTGTTCAGGACTCAGGATCCTCTGTCAGTGGCTCCAGTGTTTTCTCCTAGAAGATCAGTAGCTTTTTCCCAACTTATTTTACCAAATCTCACCAATGGGATCTGGTCTGAGCTGCCAGTATATTATGGAAATCTTCCTAGGCTTAGCTTGTGTGTGCCACCACTCAGAAGGAAAACCCAGCTGTGCTGTGGAGGCTGCAGCAATTGCTCAGAGCTCTTTTTGGGCATCTCAGGTTGAAGATGTGACCTCAGTCCCATGGGTGTCTTTTCTTGTGTAGCTGTCATTTCCACCTCCTGCTTTTCTGTTAGGCTGGGAGAAAGTCCCAAAATAGGCATTTGAGTTTTTGGCAGTGTTTGCTGCCAAAGCACTTGTTCTTCATTCCCCTGTGGAGATAGGGTGGTGTGCGGGTTTCTCTGGTGTGTGTAAAACTCTGAAGTAATTTGTTCCTCTGGTGGCTTGCAAGACATGAGTTGGAAACCCTGACACAGAAAAAACATGTTTCCTTGTTCTGAAGCTGGGTGATTGGGCAGAACTTTCTCATATTGGTGTAAGAGTTTTAACTTTTCCTGTTTCAGAAGATGGGCGAGGCAGTTCCATGCAAAGGATGTTACAGAATCTTGTTTTCTTGATATCCCCAGAAACTGAATCCTGTTCGGACCAAGAGCTAGGCCATAAACAAGCTACTGCATTCAGTGTAAGGGTAACAGTGTAAGGTTTCGGTGGTCTAGTTAATACAGGAGATGGTCAAATATCCCTCTAATAATCTGAAGCTGGAAAAGCTTTTACAATAATTCAAATATCTTTCTTGAAAGATGCATGATACTTCACCTGTATGTTTCCCACAAGCTGTCCATACTCTGTGTTTATGGTTTCTGAAAACAGAACATGGTTAGGCTTTGATGATAATCAAGGTTGATTCAGGATTGTTTTGATTAGTTAGGGATCAAGGCAGCTATCCTAGAAGGAGATAACTGCACTTAGGTAGTACCAGAAATAATGTTTTTTATCTTGCCGTTTGTTTGAATAGTATGGGGCTGACACCTCTCTCCCTACAGAAACTTATTTTTCTGTTTCACTTTAATGAGATAATTAAAAAAAAAAAAATCTTCCGAGATGAAAGGAACCGAGCGTGTTTTATAAATTGACCCATATTGCAACCCAGGTGCAAGTTCCAGGCAAGTCAGAGGACATGCTCAGCATTCGGCAGTTCTCCCCAAGATTATTCTAAGAAGCACATATCACCCCGTGCTGAAGCCTGCTCTGCACTGATAAAGTTTACTCTGCATGTGGGAGTCAGCTGCTGTTCAGCTGCAGTAACAGTGTGCAGAGTGGTATCTTCCTCACACTGACTCTGCACTGGACTGTCACAGGGTGTCTGCCCTAAGGCTGTTCGCATTAAGTAAGTTGCTTCCAAATTAAGTAATTTGCTTCCTTCTAATGCACACGTCTGTGTGATGTGATTGCAGAGCAGCCAGTGTGCTGCTAATTCACGACTTACTGTGTCTGGACTCTTGTGCTGACATGCCCCTAAGTATTTAAATTTTAAGGTCTCGGTCAATTACTTCTCTGAGTGCAAGAGACGTGATGTCAGTGCACTGTGCTGTGATGCAGAGTGCTCAGATGCTGCATACCAGAGTAGAACTCTGAAGCAAATGCAGTATTTTCACTGATTTTAGTGCAATATCCAACTTTGTGCTGGTGTTCCTGTGTTTAGTTGTATCACAGTAACATCTAAAAAATCCTGGAATTTTGGCCTCACTGTGCTCTTACTGCTAAGTTAAGATCTAAAGATAGCTTAGAGAAGACCAATAAAAGTGAGAAGGGAGGCTTGGAGTCAGGTTTGATTTATGAGGAAGAATGAAAGGCTTTGAGTGTGCATAGCTTGTTAGAGTTTGACAAAGAAGACAGAATTGTAAATACTTCAAAAAAGTTTTATTCAAAAAACAGCAGAGGATTTGCTTGATGTTAAGGACATTCCAAAGGTTAGGACAGCAGCTCAGGAGACCTGGGGTTAAGTCCATGACATACATCCTTAGGCAAGTCATTTCTGCTTAGATCCTAGTAATTCCTAAGGGCACCCACCTACCACTTCTTTGTCTACATCACTGAGTATTTGTCAGCTGACTGAAAAACACCTAACTTAGACAATTAACTTGCCAAATACCTTTGCAGGTCTAGAACTTGGCCTCTACCTGCCTCAGCTGTATGTGTCTGTAAATGAGTAAAAATTACCATTTACCACAGAGAGTGAGAATTACAGGTTTGGAAAGTGTGGATGTTCAGATATGGTAACAATGCTAGTACAGTGAGTGGAAAAGCTAATTAAGATGGGATTTATTTCACTTGTCTGAAGCATAAGGTGGTCACCTAATCTTCCTCTGTTTTCTGTACAGGGATGAGGTGCTCCCAGGGGCAACGCAGTATCTGAGCCAGGGGATGAATTCACCCTGGCAGTGCCTGTCTCCACCCTCTCTGGAGGGAGCCAAGACAATGCCTGAATTTTAGAGGGTTGAAATTAGGCAAGATGAATGTTATCTTAAGAATAAAAGGATCAAATAAAATCAACTCAGCTTGATTTTAAGAGGGGAGAAAATGTCTTATTCAATCAAGAATTTCAGTATTTGCTGAAATGTTTTTTTAGAAGAACTAAAGAAAACACCTCAAAGAACTTGTGTTTTCTTCCTGTTATTTCTTGTAAAACATTCAGGAAATCTTTTACTGAAATCTAACTACTCGATAGAGCTCCCACTTCTCCTGTTGCCTTGAAGCAGTCCTTACACAGACTAGCAACATCCCAAGAAGTGCTACTGTGCTATCTATTTCTAACAAATTTTGCATCAGGTACAGCCTATAGGTCCTACATTACCTAACACTGCACTTGAAAATCCAGACCTTAGTAATTAAAAAAAGCTGAGCTCTTTTGGCAACCTACTTCTGACGTCTCTTGCTTTAATACAACAGCCTAAGTAGTTGGAAATACCGTGTTAGCTCTAGGTGGTAGCTCTCTCCTTGAAAAGGACTGATCCTTAGAGGAAATGCAGTTATGGACATTGTGAATTTAAAGAAAAAAAAGTGGGAAAATTAAAGTTACTCAGAGAAGAGTTACAAAAATTTTGAGAGCTTCTCTGGGTGCTGCTGGAGGTCCACGTATAAAGCAGCTGTAGGATGCTGGGGATCTGAGGGAAAGTTAAGCAATACAGATCCATGAGGAAGACCAAGATGACCTACCTGAGGTCTCTGCTGATCCATGCAGTGGCACAAGTTCTCACTTCAAAGAAAGAGGAGCTTAATATCCTGTTGTTGGCGTGACTCGGTGTCAGAGTCCTTGCCCCCTTGTACTATTACATTTGTTACCTTGCAGTGACTTTGTGAGTAGTGTACTCTTTTTGATTTGCACTCTTGAAAGAAGAGGGCTGCTTTCAGGCTTATTTTGATAGCTCCCACTTCCAGCCTCTCCAGAGCTCACCTCCACCTGGCTGGAATCCAACTTCCCTCACAATTGCTTGTCACTTCCCCACTTCATTGGCTCTGCAGGGAAGGGGAGAGTCCCTTTGCTATTCCAGCCCTTGTCTTCTGGCTCATCTAGTGGTGAAGAGACAGGGATGTGTGAGCAATCAGTCTCATCACAGACAGGGACCTGGTGTCAAGAGAGCCTGTGGATTTCCAGTATGATACTGGACTAGACTTGTGCTTGGGAATGTCTAAAATATGCTCAATTCAGAAGTGTTTGCAGGAATTTATGTTTATTGTTTGTACTTGACCTTGCAGACCCAACACTATTGCTTTGGAAATCAGAGCTGAGCAGACCTGAGAACTTAGAGGAAGATTTAGGGTTTGCACAGAGGACCTAAACACAGTGGGGATTTTATCTGTGTGTAAAGCAGTCCTTACCCTGATCAGGATGTGAAATAAGTACTGCCTAATTTAAGACATGTATTTGGGTCAAAGGCTATGAACTTAAAAGCCCATCTTCAACCAAAGTGAGACTTAGTGAGTTAGGTGGGAGGTGCACCCACCGCTGGTTCCCCAGAGAGCCTGGGCTTGAATTGTGTTCCTGGATGCCATAAGGAGTCTTGGCTGTTCCTGCTGCAGGCAATGTTCTACACTGCCGATGTGTAAGGGAATAAAGACAGAGATTATGTGAATTGCACTGAGATCAGCTGCCTTCTGGGCTCCCTTGACCCCCAAAAGTCATAATCCTCCCATGGGTCACTGCAAACCTGTGATTTCACATCATCCACTTTGTGCCCTAATTCAGTGGGCAGTGAAAGATGTTTACAAGTGCCCAGAGCTTCAGACATGCAGAGGACAACTCTGTGTATGAATGTTTGTCCATAGGTCACTGCAGGTTGTACAACACGATACTGAGGGCAGAGGGAACACAGACAACAGTGACAGGAACTGTACATTGCCTGTATAGTGCCGAGTAGCTGTTGTGCTCTGCCTGTTACTCTTACTAAAAAATTGTCTCACTTTTTCCTCCCTCTGACTGTTTTCTCCATCTGGTCTCATTCAGTATGTATTTAGACTACAAGCTGCAAAGAGGAGGGGCCCTTGTATCCTCCTTGATAGTGTGTGCAGCACTGTGGGGTCCCGCCCCGGCTGGGGCCTCTAGGCAGTGTCCCAGTGTAAATAATACATAGAAATAGATCAGCAGTGTAACATCGATCAAGAAAACCATACGGAGACCTAACAGTGCTTTAGTATTGAACTCTGCTGTCTACCATAGGGTTCCTGCACTAGCTTGCTGTAGTCTCTGAATTAAATGACAGGTCATAAAAAGCCTTGTATCTGTGGGCAGTGTGCAGGGAGCTTGATGGAAAGCTGTAATTGCTAAAATCAGAAAGTGTGCCAAAGATGATCTACAAGTATGTGGAAGAACGCATCTTTTGTGATGTTCAGGATTTTATCATTTTTATTTTGGAGGCTTTCCAAGATTTAATAGCAAAAAAGCAACCAAAAATCTGGAAGTGAAGCAATCAGACCAAACTTCAGCTGCAGCAATAACTGCATTAGCTCGGGCATTTGCAAAAGTTTCTTCTCTTGTGACACAGCACTAACTGGTCATGTTGCGCCAGGTAGGACTGCATTAAGCAAAACAACTTAACTAAGTGATGCAGACAGCTTTTGAGATGTGCAAGTGCAATACACAACAAAAATAGGTATTACTATCACCTGCACTACTAAAGTTCATCTGCACTCAGAGTCTCACTAGACGACTTGCTGCCTACAAAGAGCATGAAATCTTTAATCAGTTGAAGCTGATTAAAGAAATTAGCAAGTATTTTAGGAACCTAAGATATGGACAAGTCCATGGCCATTGAAGATGTGTTTCTTCTGAGAGCGAAGCCTTGGACCTGTAGCACCAATTCTCAGATGCTTTTCAAGAGAAACTGAGAGCATTTTCAAACTGCTGATCCACTTAAATTTTAAAGATCATTCTGCATAAGTCCTTTTCTATTTAAAGCATCCCTGGAGGTGCGAGTGCCAAGAACTGTGCAAGTGAGACTCCTAATGCTTTCTGCATCAGACAAACTGGTGGCTCCCGATTTCAGTTTCTTTGTACTAAACAAAGTCTTCCTGTTCTACAGAAGACTTTATAAATACATGTAGGGAGACTGAGTCTTCGGTTTCCACAGATCCAAATAAACCCATGAAAAAGTTTCTGCCATTGCTCTCAGGAAGAGTTAGGCGAATAGCAAGCAGCAAGAGAAGAGGTAAGCAGTTGTGCAGTCTCCATTCATATCATTCACACTCACACTTTGGGAAAAGAATTCCCAGCTTATAAGTGGGCTCAAAATTAGAAGAGAAACATCCCCAAGGCTTCTGGGCTGGAAAAAAGAAAAGAAGCTGCAGAAGCTCAAGTATCACAAATTTTTAAGAAAACTCCAGCAGCTGGTTGGCAGAAGGGCTGTTCTTTGACATAAAATACTTCCTGAAATTCTTTCTTCCAAGATCCACACTGATTATTTTTTTGTTTTAGTTTTTCTTTCACATGAATTAATTAAAAAAAAAATTAGGCACCTCATCTGAATATGACAAGAGGATGCTGCCAATAATTTTGCTATTTTCTTAACTCATCAGTTATTAATCCCTTCTTCTGAGCATGGGGTGGAAGAGAATGAGAGACTCATCACATATCTCTCTTTATCTGTAACCCTGCCATCTTAAAAAGGTTATTTCCCTTTTCCACTCTCATTTCATCATAAGCCTTATGTCCTCAGTCCTGCAGATCCATTTCCACCAAGCACAGCAGCACTGAATGTCAGGTGTTTATAATAATTCAGCCAGGGCTGACTGCAGCTGAGACAGAGTCATTGAATGGGTCCCTGGCAGGAGGGAAGAGGTGGTGACATGTGGCATGAGGGCTGTGACAAGCACTGGAGATCAGTAGTGTCCCCCTGTCACAGTGCTGTCTGCATGGCTTTTATCCCCTGTCTTTTGTGGTTGGTATCTAGTGGAAGGTGAAATAAGCACATCTGTGAAGAAGTCAGTGAACTTCTGCTCTAAAACAGCAGCACCTTGTAGGAGGACACTTATGTGCACTGTAGTGGATATCAGCTCTTTGCTATTTCATTCCAGTTTTGTCAAAGCTTTTCTGAAAATGGCTTCAGTGATCATAAAAAACCAGCTGATATTTTAGCCTAGCACTGCCTTTTTTAAAAAAAACAAACCAGAGTTAAATTTCAAGAGTTCACCTGTAATTTATCTGTCCACATGCTAATAAAACCTTGAATCCCCTTCCTATTTTGATTTCTACCTGATGGCTGTGTTAGTCTGATTCTGGTGTGTATTCACACTGTTGGAATATTTTGCAAGGTTTTGCCACGTCTTGTATTTTCCACAGGAATTACACAATGAAAGGCAGTATTTTTTAAGTGCCAAAACTTGATGGGATGTTTTGCTGGCTCTTTTCACTGGCTGATAGCTTTAGTGGCACATTTCCCTTGTGGGTGCAGGGACTCTGAAGCCGATCACAGAGGAGACAGATGAGTCACATCTGTATTTGCAAGTTAAACAAGGTCAGAAGACTGTGCTGGCCTGCACGGGCCTGTGATGTTTGTTAGCGTGTTCACTGGACTGCTTTTTGCTCTTGTCAAGTAGCACATTTCCAAACTGCCTGACTGTAAGCTGGGGGGATGCGAGGCCTCCCGGGAGACAATATGGATGAGACCACTTGGTTTTGAAGGGAGTGAGTGTTTAGCTATATAGACAGAGACTGTGCCAGGCTGCTTTGTCTCAAGAGTCTGCAAACAGTGTCTGGCACATTTTATTTACTGCTCCAAACTTAGACTTGGGGTCTGGAAGCTCAAGTCCAAGCAGCTCTAGGGGTGACTGTACCATATTCTTGTCATTACACAGACTTTTCCTCCACCCATCCTCTGTTTGTTTTATCTTCCTAGATGTAAGCTCATCAGAGAAGGTATTGATACTTGGTCTTTATTTGGAGAGTATTTAGTACCGTGTGGTCCTGACCTGCATAGATTTCAGTTCAAATAAAGGCAGTTGAATCTGCTCTTGCCTGTTTGCTTTCAGCTTGCTAAGTTTTGCCTGGCTATAATGTACTGTTAAGGAAGGAACAAAGGATAGCCTCTTAAGAACTGTAAAACCTGCCTCACTTCAGTCCTGGCTATTTAATTTTGTAGGCTTATGTCAGACCCTTAAGGTTAAAAATGTTTCTTTTCTTGTCTTGGCTTGAACAGCAAATGGAATGTTTCAAAGGAAAAAAAAAACTAGTCCATATGAGGCAGGCCAGAGTGATGCAGCCTTGCCTGTTTTTCTTGATCTGAAACACTGTATTAGCTGGAGCACAAAATGGCCTGGCCACCTCAGTTTCCATCCCATTTTTGGATGGAAAGTTGCTCACCAAACAAGAGCAGAAGCAATCATTTACTTCTGAAAGGGCAGATTTTTGCTCATTTTCTTTGCAGCATAACATTTTCTTGGTTAGACTTCCTCCTTCCTTGGACTCTTCCTCCTCCACGAATGCCCCCAAAGCAGCAGAGTAAATAATTTTGGCTTACAATGAGCAAGTCTCTGAGATGATAATGAGAAGTGGTGAATAAACTTTCCGTGTACTTACATGGGGCGGACTTGAACTCTGCTGAAGGGGCCGTATGCAGCAAGGTCAGGAGTGTGATGAAGTATAAGTTTGGAAGGGGAATCTGCTGGAAAGATAGTATAACCCACTGAGTGATAAGTGCTGACAGACTGGCACCCTGGTGTTTGAAGTGCTTTTCCTTGCGGGAGAAGTATGTCTCTGATCCTGTTGTGTTATGGCCAGGCTCAGTCTGTTTTGAAAGCCTATACTGTCTTCACATGAAGGCTCAAAAAGATTCAGGCTGAATGTGTTTTACAGAACCCTGAATTCTGGGCCATGGTTAAGGGTAAATTTTATAAATTCGATATGGCTTTCACAAAAGGTATACATAACAATAATCATAAGCATATGTTAGTACCTTTACATTATTATTGTATGTTTACATGAATGTTTTTCTAATACTTCACCATTAAGTAACTGTGTTTAGTGTACTGCTTCACAGAGAATGAAAGTATTAAGTTATGATTTCAAAGGAATGATAAAACAATAACACTGGGGAAGTTCAGTCATCTTAACAAATTGGGAGCATTATTCAATATGTCCAGACAGGCTCTTGCACGGTTCCTGTTCTTCTCTGTTTCTTTCCTGTGGGTTTATATTGAGAATGCTCCCAGTATGGCCACACAGGGAGACAAACTGAAATATGTGAGTGAGACCCAGGGTGGGAGGCAGAAGATTAAGTGAAATGTCCTGGGACCTTCCAGGAGAAAGCTGCTCTGCTCTTTACCCAAACCTCAGTGACAGAACTAGTATCACAAGCTAGTCAGATGGTTTGACTAATACGAGCTTTTAAAAAAACAGTAGTGATATGTTTTCAGTTCCTTGAATCAGTTTATTTCAGTTACATTTGCAAATTTATATATATAAAAAGAACAGAATGACAAATTTTGTAAATGAAAAAGCTTGAGAGAAAAAAAGAATGAGACTTTTCTTTTTTTACCTTTAGTTTCTAATCTAGGACTGGGACATGTTCCCCATTCCATTTCCTGAATATCCAGGACAGTAAATATTCTGCTGTTTTTTCAGAAGGCTTCTGGTACCTGATGTGCAATTCTGTTGTCTAGTCTGGTTCTTTGACAACCACTGCTCAGAACACTTCGATGCTTTGGAAGACAAGAGTAGGCAGGGGTAGAACCCTCAATAGTATACAGGACTAATCAAGCCTCTTTTGACTACTTGAATACAGAGGGTATATCTGCATGGACACTTGAATAAAACTGGTTTTATTTTCAATAGTAATAATAAATCACTAGACATGTAGATCTATCCGGTTCCAGTGATTTGCAGCCATGCTCCCCTCCACTGGAAGCAATGAGAAATAACTTAAAAGTGCTTTCATTATCAGCATCCAAAAAGATCACTGTCCGCACTTCCATCCCTTCACACTCGCTGATGTATATGCACCAGGATGCATTTTTTGATCATGCAGTCATGTAAATCAGAAAGCATGTTTTCCTCAGGACTCCTGAGTCATTCCTGCAGAGGGTGGATGGTGATTGAGAAAGACACCAAGGAAGGAGAAACACTGTCTTGTTATTTTTAAATGAGCTGAGTTAAACATTGCCTTTATTTTTCCTTTGCTTCACAGTTGTACTGTAAGGGGCAGGATCACATTGTTTTCCATCACATTCATTCCAGCTGTAATTTTTGCAGCTTTTCAGTTCTTGGACATGTAATGTTCTCAGTTCATTTGTGATGAAATCCCTGTTGTGCAAACTGACATTTTCGTTCATTTCCTCTCAAGTGAGAATACTACTACAGTAAGGACATGCACACCTAACATCACTGATACACTTTTCTGTCTTAGTAGCAGGAGGATAAGAACCTATTACACAATTATTGGAGGGATTCGTCACCTCCTACAGGGGACCGTGCTCAGATATGTCAGGGGTGTTCATAATGGTTCAGAAAAAGGCATTACGTAGGGAGATGTACTACCTGTAGATTTGGAACTGGAGAAACAAAATAAATTGTTCTAGTAATGTTTTTGTTGGCTTTGGGAGCATTTATTTGGTCTGGGTATAGGAAAATATATAAACAAGTGTCAGCCTAGACCTACATTTTTCCTCCCATATAGAACCTGAACCTTAAATAGAGTGATGAGAAGGCACTGAGCAGTTCAGGTCGGTAGTTTCACTTCCTGGTGGTTACTGTTCCTCTCTGTTGGTTATGTGTGTAGCTTCAAGTGACCAGGCTGCCACCTTCCATTTTTCAGGTATCTGAATTGAATGGAGGTGAGTCTGAGCCTTAGTGATATTATCAAATATTTTTACACTAAAGTAATTAAAGACAAACTCTACTTCCATTCCAATTATTGGAATGATTGTGCTCACTAATTGTTCTGTCAAAGGAATTTACAACTGGAACTAAGACAAGAAATCGAGTATTTGTGTACCAATGACCACAAATATCACCAATATTATAGGGTCATGATGGTCGTGATCCTTTTCTACCTAATTAGTACAACTTCAATGAAATCAGTGGACACACACCAACACACGCATTATTGATTCCTCTCTGCATTACTCTGATACAGCTCCATAGTGGAGACTTTGTTATAAATCTTAATTATAAATCACTTCTACTTTCATTAAAAAATGTGAAAATGTTCACAAGGAAATTAATTGCTGGGAAAAGAGAGAAGAAGGAAGATCAGAATGAGTAATTAGAAAGTTGCTGTTTGCAACTGTAAGCTTTTTTGAAGTATTGAACATCATTATTGAGGCAAAATAATTGCATTTACATTTTACCATGTTTAGAAATTGCATGATCTCAAGAGGCTTGAAAACCTTCAAAGATACTGAACACGGAAAATATTATTACCATGGGTGATAGTATTCATACCAGTTTATATATATGATCTAAGTAGACATCTGTCTTCTTAGAGAAGATAAATTAGTCTTCATTTTTACTGTCATGTGTGGGTCTTGAGAATTTATTTATCTAAATTAGATTCAGTACAAAGCTTTCATGTTTACTTCTGCAGCTCATTTGCTCAGGAGAATCAGTTTACCTGATGGACACCTCTCGTGTGATGCCACAGCTCTGTGCCTTTCTAGAGATCCAGTTCATCTTTGTGAAAACAGAGTGAGGCTGTCAGTGTGCAGTTGTTTAAAATAAGCTCCACACGTCACCGATGTGGTGGGTAAGATCATAGTTTACAGATCTGCACGGGATTTTAGAAGGAATTCATAGGGATTCCTATGGGGCTTGACCTTGGTGACAGTGTTATTGACATAACTCATTTTCTTCTGTGTTGTACAATGGAAATCTAAAATGCAGCCTTATTAAATAGTCTCACTGAGTTATACAACGGTTATAACTACTTTCAATTTTTTTTTTTTAAATTTAAATTTCGTTTATTAACAAAATTCCTATTACGGTAATTTTCTGTGGAAAGAAATGAACCAACTATCATGTGCAGTTAAGAAATATTTCTAACTAACTGGAGATTCTGGAATAAATTCCCTACTTTTGCTTGATGAGGAGGGTGAAAAGGGAAAAAGTAATGTGGGGGTAATTCTGTTTTTCATTCAGACACTTCTGCTTTCACAATTGATACAAAAATTATAAAAAGCTCTATAGAAACTGGAAACTACAATGTGGTTTTGCATTATGACTCTATACTTTATATTTTCTCAGTATTAGCACAAATTTAGGCATCATTTAAACAACAAGCTGCTAGTTAGTGACACTGCTTTTGTTTTTCTATTCTTTTGATTCTGAAGAATCACTCACTGTATTATGAATGTTATTTTGCAACAAACTTTGCAGGTCTCTAATTGATCACTATTTTGTTGACTTCTTCCTTTTACACCAAAAAAAGAACCATGGTCTTCCATTAAAAAAAGAAAAAAGAAAAAAACTGCATATCAGATTATATTGGCTTAGTGTATTGAATGTGTTCCAGAGATATGTCTGAGAATCTGTCTTGTTGTACAGTGATAGTTTATAATTAAACTTCTTGTTCCCTGGAGGGCCCTAGTTTTGGCTTCCTAAGAGTGAAAATGCAACGTGATAGATGTGTGGCTTTTTTTCACTTCAGATAAATAGAACAAATGTCCAGATTTGCCTAAATTACTGCCAACATGTAATCTTTAAAAATTAAAAACAAAACAAAACAAAACAAAAAACCTAGCAGTTTGTTTATTTGAAGGAATTCTGCCAGTATTTGGAAGCAACATAAATGCAAGAACAAATGGTTATTTAATTATTTTAAAGCACTAGTGTTGTATTTATTGGCCTATTGTTTGTGCTAAATTCAGCTGTTTTCATGTTGTTTAGTCTTAATACAAAACGTAAATATGCAGTTAATATCCTGAGGATTTTTAAAATAGATGTTGCCTTGTCAGATGTCTTTCAGAACTGACTTTGTTGTGACAGTTGTGTCAGCCTGTCTTTTGTTTGGGTATTGTTCCTTAGTCAGTTCACACAGGGTAATCACCTCAGCCACTTCCAACTCTATTAAACCTATTTTACAAAGCCCAAAGGGTTCCTCCCTTCCCCTCCTTTTGCAGGTGCTTCTCATGGGGATGCTCTGCAAAGTCCAGCCCAGCAGGGCTGAACAGGTGGGTAAATCAAGATCCACAACTTGGCTGATGGGGTCTCATAGTTTTCTTGGAGACACATTAGCTCAGCACCTCAGTCACCCAGGAGTTCCCAGCCTTGGCTGTGGCTGATGGCACATCTCTGTCAGAAAGGCAGCACTGCCTTTTGGTCCCCCTTGAAAAGCTCTGCTTTTATTTTGAATGCTCTAATTAGTGGAGTTAGTGCATAAGCATGTTACAGGCAACATCCTGCCTGGAACCATATGCTGGACAACACTGAACTAGAAGATACACTCCAGGTCGGGGTCAGTCTGACACACAGGAAAGAAGAGAAGGGTTGTTGCCATTTCAAAATTTTCTGTCCTCCAACTTGGAGATGAGGCTGGGCTAGATCCCAGTGAATGTACCTATCAGTTCATTACTTGCTTCTAGGACGGGCTCTTCCAGAGTTCAGTTGATTTTTTTTTTTGTTTGTTTGTTTTTGGGTTTTTTTTCCTCTGTCTTTGGATATACCAGGGAATCACAGCTAACTATCTAGCATTCTAAATTCAACATCACTTTAGAATTAGGTGCTTAACATAAGCACAGAGGTTTTGGGTCTCCTGTGACTGAGTTGATCATGTGTTTGGATAAGGCAGTCTGCCAGCTGCAGGTATGCCTATTCCCATTCAACTTTTGCTGTTTAGATACTGAATAATTTCAGTGTAATCTAAGTGTGCCTCCAGTTTTTAAGAAGACTAACAGGAGGCAATAATCCCTCCCAGCTCAATCTCCATGGTATCCCTGGCATGGTCTTGCGCCAGCCCGGCTGGACACAGCCGAACACAGATGCAGTGGTGCTTTGGGCCATCACTTGCAGGAACAGGTGCTGGCCTCGTTTGCTCATTTGGCTCCATCATCCGTCCTCGGTGTCACCTACCCTTCCTCTCCCTGTTCTTAGCCCCAGCCATCCCCCAGACCAGGGCTCAGCCTTGCTCATTGCAGCTTCCCAGGCAGCATCACCTGGTCCCTGTCCTTGCTGCCTTCCTCGCCCTGTCAGGGGTGTCCGTGACAGATGACAGCACTGTTTCCTAGCCTGGTTTCTGGGATTTCTGGCCGTGCCTCCTGCTCCAGAGTTTGGCAATTGCCCTTGCACAGCGTGCTGAACTCTCCGTGACCAGCTCGAGGGATTTCTCAACTGAGGCGTCCTGTGGCACGGTACAAGGATCTGCCTCCAATTAGCTCGGGAGCACAGCTCCAGACACATGTGTTTGGTTCAGCAAATGCTATTTGTTTGCTGGGTGATGATGTTTTTCTAAGCTTATGCTTTATTCATAGCATGACTGACATTTCTGCAAGAGGTGGTGATGTGTCTCCGGGTCTTAGTTATTTTCTGGTTTTGGAAATACACTTCAAACAGCTATAGCAGTGTACATTAGACAACCTACGTATGAGTAAAATTACAGTGATAACCAGGGGCTTATGAATTAAATTAAATAAATATAGTCACTAGGTTTTAAAAACACTATGGTTTTACTGTGATGAAAATAGTAATTTTGATTCAAGGATGGAATAGATTTTGCTTTTAAACTTAATTGTATGTTACAATTTTGTGATTATCATTGTTGGATTACTCATGGGATTAAAATGCACATCTTTTAAAATGAAAGGTAGAAATACAGATTTTTAAATGTTTCATTTCAAGATCACTAGGTACATTATTACCTCAGCTACAAGATAATTTCATATTTGGTCTGATCCTCTTTGATCTCCAACAGATAGGAAACAGCTTTCAGTAGTCTCCCTTCATACTGTTTCTTTTTCAATATTCCCATGTCTTGGACTAAATTGCTTCTATTGAAGATGTGAATGGCCCAAATGACCATATTTGAGCTCTGAATTTGTTGTATCTCTCTTCCTGTTTTTTCTTTTGGCCTGTTTTCAGATTAATAATGTGAGACTAGATAAGCTTCAGGGAAAAAAAAAAGAAAAAAAGAAAGTCTATTTCATCATATTAACCCAATAATAATATTATGCAGCATCAAAAGAAGAAAGCTGTGTGTTTCTCCAAAGCCCTGAGATGAATACCTTTCTTTAAACCTGGAGATTTATATTCCTGTGGGAATGTAAGTGATACCGAGGGCAGCAGATTTTGAGTGCAGCTGTAGTTATCATGAACAGAGATAAGTATTTGAAGGAATTTTGATATTTCAGCCATGGTTTAATATCAAGGGTCTCTTGTGTGAAACATGCCAACCAAAACATAGGTGACCATTGATTGCTACTTTTGGCTTCATAAAAAAAACCAAAAAAACAAAAAACGCAAAAAGCCAAAAACCAACAACCAAACAAAACTTTTAAACTGCTTTATATTTTTAATATTTAAGAAATAAGATTAAAATAACCTGGAAACTCATACTCGGGTGCTGTGAATCACCAGAGTTTCTTGTAGAACAAAGCACACCTATCTATACTGTGTATGTCTGTATCTGAGTGTGCATGGGTAACTTTTCTGTGAATCTTGCATCTTTTATATCTTTCGATTGTTAGGAATAGAAGAACATTAAAACCACTTAGAAACTGCTTTTACACTGACAGCCAGAATTTTGGATCAAATACATTGAAAGAAGTACAGAAGTGTGAGCATTTCTGAGGTTCTAGAGTTCACATATTACCAAGCAGTAGAGTTTACTACTGCTGTGTTTTAACTTTCCTTGTCTGGTAATATGGAATAGAAAAATAAGATTTTTATATAGTGTCTAAAAGCCTAGAAAATTAATAGTTTGAAGTACTGCCTTCAGCTTTCACAAATTTCATGGAGAAGTGAAGACATCACAGTAATGGAGGTGTTCAATAGCTGTGTGTGATTGACCAAAGCAGTTTCATTAGGTTTTCTTTTTCTTCTTCTTTTTTTTTTTTTTTTAATAATATGAGCTGTGCTTTTGCCAAACACCAGTCTCAGAATTTTGCACCCTACACTCTGACAAGAGGCAGCAGTGTAAAAGTGGTGGGAAGAGAGGCTTTAGCAACATATTTACTCCTTTTGCCATTCTCCCAAAGCAAAAGTTGGAGTCTCTCTGAAGCCATTTGCCAGCATTTGCTATTAATCTGCAGCCTATATCTACATATTAAACTTTTTTTTGAACCGTATTCAATGGGTCATGTAAATAAGTCTGCTGTCCAGCCATTATTCATGTCAGAAGCAGTGCAACCAAATTCTATTGTGATTTTCCTATTGCAAAATATCGTCTTTTTTTTTTTAATTTACTAATATTTTATTTTTCTGAAGGCAGAGTGGATGGAGACAGAGTACCTGCCAAACTCACAGAGAGACTGCAGACAGAGGTTCCAGTTTTTAAGTTTCCAGGACTTTGTGTGTTCGGATTCAGGCATTCTGACTTTGAACATGCCATTTATATCTTATAGCCATTTAATCTGGAAGACAAAAGTCATATTGGCATGGAGTAAAATACAGAAATGCAGTCTATAAGCCAATGAAAGAATGTCACTGCATTACAGCAGCTTAACAAGTTACCATACATCAGCTGAAGCGCTGTAATTGTCTGTCTATGTACTTGAGCTTGCCCAGAGTGAGGTAAACATCCATATGCTCCAGGGATTACTCATTAAATGAAGCATTATGTTTTAGTACTGAGAAATCTCTGCTATCCTTTCATTATTTTATACTTTAAAGACAGATTTCTTCTGCCTAAGAGTAATTTTAATTGCCATTTGCTCTGTGTATATGTTGGATGTTTTTCAAGTGCTCATGCAGACTGTAGACAAACACATACATGTGTGCACACACAACATTTTCCCTACTATAATTTGGTATTTCTGGCACTTTGCAATAGTAGGGTCAAAGCCAAACTGTAGCTACCTCTGGAAAATCTTAAAAGTAGCTGTAATTGAAAAAGGTGGTGTAACTTTTCTGTTTTGAAAGCTGATGAGGACTTTTTTTTTCAGAAAGTGTAATGCTTTCCATCATTGTTTCAAAAGTTTCTCGACTTTATCAAAAACTGACATTGAATGTGTGTATTTTTGGAAACAATTCTGAAGCTCGTTAGGCAGTGACAGAAATGCCTTTACATTATCATGATCCACTGCAGATACTAACTTGACTTGAAATTTGACTTTTCATAGATACAATAGAAAGAATGAAATGATTCTGAATTCTAAGTAAATACATATAACTAATTTGATCCTCTGAAATAATTACGGTTTGTAATACTGAATTGAAAATTTTGTTGTTGTAAAATGAAAGGAACTTTTTTGATAGGGCTTACTGTTGTATTTCCGTGAGATGTAAGCCTTTTGGATATTTCCTACCCCATATGATTCACTCTGTTGCTAAAGAAGTTGTGTTCTGACAGGCCTTTAAATTAATGCCTATGCCTGTATGAAGCACAAGTATGGAGTACATAGTACAGTTGTTTTACATATTCATATTTGTCTACTGATGCACTAGAGTCTAACAAACTCAAAGGAGGAATCCCTTTCATGAGCTGTAAATTTCAAGTTCTGACCTATTGACTTCATGAGAGTAAAAATTCTCCAGTGGGAGTAAGATGTTCATCATGTCTTAACATAAGGTCCAGGAGTCAAGGAAACGCCTGGCTGGAATAAACAAGGAGCTCATCCAGTCTGCCATTCTGGCACCAAGAGTGGGTAAGACCAGATGTTTCAACGGAAGGCATAAATCTTCACAATTTTACTGTTCTGTATGGCAAGGTCGTGTTTCTTACATCACTCACACCTTGAAACATGAAGATTGATAGAGCTTATAACTCTATTTCCTCATAGTCAGTTTGTAGCATAAATCTTAAAGCACATTTCTTAAATTATTCAATAATTTTGAGAGCAGAAGATTTTAAAGATACATTATCAGCTGGTACAAAAGTAAAACCCTTCATCCCTATGCCTTCTTTATTAGAGTAAAAGTTGTGGATATGAGAAAACCTGGCCATTTCAGTAAACGAAAAGTGAATTTTACTGCAGTGTGAAGAGGCAAAGGGCCTTGTCAAGGAGAGAAGTGACAGAGCTCCCCAACTGCTGGGTGCTGGGATGCCTTTTTCATCTTACCTGCCTGTAGGTATTCACCAGTTCATGTGTGGGAGCCCTCCTGCTACCAGTGTGGAGCCACTGATGGCTGTGAAACCTGAAGGGTTTCTCTTTCACTGATCTCACCTCTGGTTTTGCCCCACCCATGTATTTGCCAGCCTTGGCAAAAACTTACTTTGTTGAATTGAACTTACTTTGTTCAAGCTGGTCCTGGATTCTCACTAAAGATTTAGTTGTGAAATATTATATCTCACCTTGTGCAGTGACCATAGCAAGATATTTTTTTTTGGCAGCAAACACTCATTAGAACTGGTGACTACTATCACCTTCTTAACTTTCTCTTGACCAATTTTCACTTAATTTCCCACTCACTCTGTGAGACAATTATGCAAAATAAAATAAGGACATAGCATGTGTAATGCCTCTAATGTTGAAATAGTTGGATGATCATCACAACTAAATCAGAATTTTTGGGTTTTTTTATTGCCCAGTGGGATCTACTTTCTGGCTAATATTATAAAGGTGGTGGTGTATGAGGAGAAATTAATACATTATCACATTGCACTGTTGGTATTGGAAGTGGTTCTTCACACATTGGGTAGCAGACATATAAAATTGTTTGCCAGATGGTGTTGCAGATGCAAGAATTTTACAAGGGCTCAAAGGGATGCCGGACAAGTACTTGAAAGTGATATCTACTTGGGGGTTGCAAAATAGGCAGGCCACAATAGGCTCAGGAAATCTCCTGAGCTGAAAATAGATGGAGAGGAGGGGGAGCACTAAGGGTGGGGAAATATCATATATAAATGTTCTATAATTATTCTTCTTACTGTTGTAAAGAGACTACTAGACTGGATGAGCGTTCAGTCTTGCCATTACAAACATTTTTATATTCTTACTTAAGTAACGAGTTGTTGTATGAGAGGATTTTTCTGGAACGGGAAATGAATGTTGAAGGTGGAGAAAACCCAGAACTGCTTAAATGTAGAAAATTAGTAATGTGTTTTGTGATCCCTATTGCTAAGGAAAGAAAATTGAGAGACAGCTTTAATGCTGAAAGAATATCAAATGTGATTACTTGCTCAGTTACTGACTGCATAGGTTTGCAGTCTTGCCTTTTTAGCTTTTATATTTCACCTGACATTACTGTGAGGAGTAGATCTTCACTGGTTTTGTGGTGATTTCTACTGGTAGTTCTCCAAGTACATATAGAAGGCGTTTTCTAATCTAGCTGCACATCTTCTACATCCTACATGCTTCTTTCTAAACCTGTAGCAGAACTTAAGTTCCATAACTTGCACTGCAGTACACATATACTATTGATAAATAAAAAACAAGCTGTAGCACTATGTCTGCTAAAGATATTCTTCATTTTCAGAAAGGGGATCCTTATGTGGAACGATTAAAAGAGGCACGGTCAAATTATAGTTCATGGGTCAGTCTAGTGACTCATGATATTAATGCACATAAGGCATTTATTTTAATCTCGTTTTTTTAATGTGTCTCATCCTTTGTTAGAGTTGGCCTTGCATGCTGGATTCTTATCTTTTTATTGTTTTGTGGTTTTTAATGTTTACTCATGCACTTCTTAAAAACAAGAATGTGGCTGAAGTGCCTCTAAGAAACAGAGATGCCAAGGCTTGAGTGCGCTTTTTGAATTCACTCACTCTGCATGTCCTGACTACCAGAGCTGGGTTATAATTGTAAATATCACTGGAAAGAGCCAACTTTCTTATCATTCATAAAATTTAAATTTGCCTCTGGCACAGTTTTTTCGCCAAAAAAGTTTAGGAAAAAAGTTATGGTTATCGTTGTTATTATTTCTGTTCTTAATATTATTGCGATCAATGGTGATGGTGAAAATTATAACTGTCTTTAGTCCCAGAATTGCTCCACTTGATATTAAGAAGACTAAAACTCTGCTGCAGTGTTTTTCTTTGCATATTTTAATGTTTTGACAGATAATATCAGCTACAGACTTTAATCAGCCATCTGAAGTTACTGCTTGCTGATCATTAGCATGACTACAACCCATGATCTTATAGATACTCTGAAACCATTCAAGAATAAGTGCTGTGAGAAGGTATTTTTCCAGAAAGTCCATCTGTAAGACAAAATGCTATTTGCATCCTTCCAGTTTGTAAGTGGTGTGAGACAATAGCAATTTAACAATCATTTTCTTGGTACAACTTATCAGTCATCTGTGTTCTTTTGAGGTGATATTTTTTCAGTGTCCTTTTTTTTTTTCTTTTTTTTTAATGCATTAATGGCACTTCTGTCACTGTATGGCTTAGTCATTTATGAATCTCCAGAATAACAAAACTCACAGTTTGCATGTATGTTTCTATGTTTTTCTTGGGGTGCAGAAAAATGTGACTATTCTGTGTTTCCTAGAAAGGGAGTTGTGACCTCAGCCCTCATTGCACATTACACAGAAAGAATCAGTAATGAGCTCTTTCTGTGCCTCAGGAGGAGCACAAAGCAACTGGAGTGGGACTAAGGGTCTAGACAGCTGAGCTCAGTGGGGATGGAGGATGGTCAGCACTACAGAGAAAATGTTCGATAGCTTGTCAATTCATGACCCTGAGGTCTGAGAGGCTTCCATTCCCTGAGACAAATGCTGATCCCCATTAATATGAATGGTTGAACTTCATTTGACATCAGTCAGTCCAGGCTCTGAGTGCAAGTACATTATTCCCCGTGCCATTAATGCAAGTCACATACCCCAGCTGAGCAGACAAGGGAAACAGAGTTTTCAGTAGTCATTGTTTTGCTTTTGCAGTACTGTGTGAAGATGGTCAGTAGGTTTATTCCTCATGATTGGTTATCTTCAAGATATTTTTTGCATTTTGTAAAGTTCATCTGCAAACTTGTGCTTGGTTCTTAAAACTGATATGCTGTGTCATGTAGCCCGTTTGACTGGGTAGAGAGAAGCATGTCATGTTTAAGATAGTGACACTGGTAATTAGCTGTTAATATCTAATTTCACTCTTTTTTTCACTTCAGTTCCTCCTAGAATGTCTACTGAGTACATTTAGCATCAGCTTCCCCAGCTGAAAAAATAGGGATACATTTCTTTTGCAATGACTCAATGATGTATGTACTAGTTACTGTATATTTTAATTTGAATGTATGAAAGGTATTATATAAGTTTTGAAAACTATATCTTAGTAGTGTTTTATTCTTCTCTAGGCATAGGAATTCTGATTTTGCATTGTGACTTAAATAGACAATAACTAAAAATCAAGGCTTAAGTTGCTACATTGGTTGTCACATATCTCATTTTAGAGGTGATTACCATTTAGTTTGCTGAAGGACCCAAGGACTCAGATTCCTTTTGAAGAGCCAGTATCTAGTTTTTCTGATGATTTATTCATAGCAGTTTGGTTTTTCCAGTTCCTTGTGAGGAAACTGCCCTTCATAGGATCTGTCCATGTAAGGTTGTTGTATAATGCATGCTCATTTGCTTAGTTATATTTGTAAGCTCCAGCTGTGCCCATCACTTGCTAAATCTGTCATTGAAGGATTTTGTTTTAAATTCTGCCTGGCTTTGTTTTCAGATGTCTCTGAATTCCTTCCTGTGTTGAGTCACAGCTGTGAAAAGAGAAATCTCCCTCTAATTCAAGGGGTCAGTGGTTTAAAAGCACTAAAGCCTGGTGGGGAATGGCTTAAGGAAGATAGTTAATCATGGTGATCCCAAGGCTTCATAAACTTACACAAGGCTCATCTGACAGGAGGAGTCCTGGATATCTTCAAGCCCTGGTTTCTTTGAGGAGTGGCTGTTTTACCAGGGAGTGGAATCCTCCATGGAGCAAGCACCTGTGGTGGGTCTTTGCCACCTGCTCAGCCATGGCTATGGAAATACAATCTTCTCCACCAAACCTCTTTTCCTAGCTAAGCCAGTGTGGAGCCCAAATCCTTTCTAGTCATTTTTTCCCCACAACCTTGAGAAATATTTAATGTGGTAGCTACAATGGCTTCCACTTGTTGGTGCCGCTGGCAGGAAGGAGCTGCTGATTTGGACAGAAAAGAGAGATCAGCCTGGACCATGCAGATGGTCTTGTCTTCTGGGCAGAAGTCATTGGCTTGATTTGGGTGCCAGCAGTTCATCCAGTGGCATTTCTTAGCCAGCTTCTTCTAACTCCAGTGGGGAAATCCTGGAAGAAATCCCCTTCTTGTCTCATCAGTGCAGGCAAAAGCCTTATTTCACATACCATGTTAATAACTTTAACACTCAGTTCTGTCTTTAGTTTTCATGGGATGGGGAAACCAGGACCATGTGGATGAACTGTACCTGGCAGCTGTGAGATACTGAATTAAGTTATACAGCTAATGCAGTGCCTGCAGCTGTGCTGTGTGTACTTCACTTGTCCTATGCACACATTGCTGTTCTTGATACTGGGGTTTATGATCTGCCTGTGAATCAGTTCTTGAATTGCTGCAGCTTTTGGACAGATTTATAAAAGAAAAGTGATCCTGTTTTCAGTCAGATTTTAGTAGTAAGGTAGTTGATTTGTAAGCGGATCAGGTAGGCATTGCCCATATCAGAAGAGTCCTTGGGAAGAAAAGATCACTAGAGAGTAGAACAAGTAATTTGATGGCTGCCAGGCATCTTAAGTTTAGGTGGAAGGGTGTTGTATGTTGAGCAAGACCTTCAGTGTGTGATTCAGTTCATTTGCTCATTTGTCCATTAACTGCTAAAGGAAGTAGTAGAAAAATTGAGGTTGAAAGAGACATGAGGAGGTCATACGGTTTCATTTGTAGTTCAAAGAATGGATAACTTCAGCTTTGGATGAGATTGCTCAGCTATGTCCAGTCAGGTTTCAAATGTCTGCAAAGATGGAGAATCCACGACTTCTCTGAGCTCCTGTTCCAGTATTGACACTTCTTGTATCGAATGAAACCTCACAACTCCCTCAAGATTGAGACTGCCTCATCATCTTAGGGGACAAATGACTACTGGGGAAAAGGAAATTAGAAGTGGTGTTCTACATCCTACCTTTTTTATATTGGTCTTCTGGTTATGGAAACTAACTGGTTAACCATCTTAAAATCTTTCCTTTTTTTCAGTGAAATACTGATTCATCCGTGCACTCTGTGTCCTCACTTTGTCCTCACGAGACAAAGGAAAGTTATTGTGGTTTTAAACTAAAGTGGAGGTATTTCTGTGTTGAATGGAGGAGGTGATGCCTGAATTCTTGGTTTCTTTTTCAGTATGGCTGTGTCAGATTCCAGGAACTGTCACGATAGCACCCTTCACAAAGCAGCTTAAAAATAGACCAGCAAAACAACTATTGCACCAAATATAAATTGATTTCTGCTGTGACACAAACAGAAAGTTCTTTGAGGGTCTCACAGCAGCATGTTGTAACCCTTGAAAATGGTAAAACATGATCACAGGACCCTGGGCTGTTAAAGCTTTGATAACATGCTGTCTGAACTCACACTGGCAGCGTGTTACTCCTTACGCAGCTCTGTGAAGTTCTTTAGAGAAAATGAAACTGTGATCGCTTGTAATTTTCTGCAGTTTGCACAAGCACTTAAATCAAGAATAAAACACTGTAAGAAGTGATATTTGAGTCATGGATCTCACTGCAGGAGTCACAAGTCTGTTGTCCCTGTGGAGAAATTTGGCTCTGTGACTAAGGGGATGTGGGTACTGGTCCTGACTGCTTGTGTGACCTCATCCAAGGGATGTCATCTCCTATGGTAGCATTAAAAGAAATCCAATTAACTCCCAGTGACAAGGATAGAGACTAAAGAATAGAGGCATTAAAGCTTTTAAACTGCTCAGATGCTGTGATGATGAGTACCTGAGGGAAACCCATCAAGAGGAATAGGTCTGCATTGAGTCAGTGACTTGTGTAAGCTCACAAGTGGGATTTGTTATAGAGGCTCTGCTGATTCCCTGTCACACATACTCCAA
Source organism: Oriolus oriolus (assembly GCA_013400235.1). Taxonomy (NCBI): domain Eukaryota; kingdom Metazoa; phylum Chordata; class Aves; order Passeriformes; family Corvidae; genus Oriolus; species Oriolus oriolus. Next base: position 115,003 of record VXBT01011818.1, read on the forward strand.
ATTTAAATGAAATCAAATGTTTAAAAAAACTAGGAAGAAAGCAAATGTGTTCAGCCTAACAATAAAATAACTGGGTTAATGGGCCAACAGAGATCACTGCACTGCAGTGTACACGTTTGTATGTGTATCATTTTACATTCTGGCTGCACAAAATGTTAATCCAAAATTAGTTGGACAATGGATTAAAAAACCTCTCCTCCAATAGAGTTCAAGCATATAGCCATGAATTATTAAATCAATTTGTTGGAAGTGTAAATTAAAATCCTTCCGGCATGTCTTTCCCTACAGTGTAGTTTATATATTAAACCCTGCAGACTGTGCTGTACAGAGTTCACTGACAGTGCATCAAATAATGAGGCCATACATTGATGAAAGGAATTTTAGGAAAATATGCCATTGGATATATAGCAAACATATTTGATCAAAGCCCAGCTGCCATATGAAAAACACATTTTTTAACCATTGCTAAACTGTATTAGCCTGAATTCTTTTGAAAACTATGATTTGACTTTTACACAGCTGACAACAAACTAAGTAGTACTGTACCGGCAGTTAAGGAAACATTCTATTTAAAAAATAGAAATAATAATAAAAAAAATGTTTCATTATATTAACATGCCAACTACAACATGCAGTTGCCTCTACTTAACATTTGTAACATTCTGTTTTTCTCTGAGAGTCTCAGACTTTAGATAAAGCTGGGGAATCTGAGAGTGCCTGCGAGCATTTAAACAAAATTACAAACTATTTGGCAATACATTAATGCTTACATCAGATAATCTAGCTGCAAATTTTAGCACAATAAACCATTGGCTGTGAAATGAAATTAGCATTATAAATATTTCTGTAAATGTAAATATTTGTTCCTTTATTTCTTTCTGCTTTGGGGAGGGTTTGTTCTGCGGTTGTTTTGGTTGCGTTTTTGATTTAGTATGGTCTGCTGGGTTGATTGTGTGCATGGTCTGCAGGTTCAGCCTGTACACAGAGTTGGCTGGCTGGTGGTGCCTCAGATGCGTGTATGGCTGAAATGTGTAATATATTGTTGTATAATGTACAATTAATGGAGCCATCCAGCACTAGGAGCTGGCTGAGGTCTGGATTGCTTGGATCAAGGACAGAAGAGCCCCACCTACTTGCATCTGTAGATGTATCCATGCAGACAGCTCGCTGGCTGTCCCCTTTCACTGTTATGCACCTTGCTGCTGTATCATGCAGAGCAGTAAGTCTGGCTTTGATATATCACAGATTTCACCAGAGTGCTGCACTACCTTCTCAGCAAGCTGGGTTTTTCATAAATGTACAAAAGGCATGGTAGGGCAAGTTTAAATAACTAATCTGTAAAACACCCTGCTGCCACTAGTTACTGGTAACCCCCAAAAAATCAGCCAGTTCAGACTTCTGGTCCCTGCTAGAGGACTTATGCTCCACTCCTGCATATGTTGGAAGGTCTCCTATGAAAGGCAATACAGAGAACCATTTTTCCATAGCAAAATACTGGCAAGAATTCCTGGAGGTGAAAAAGAGACTGTAATCCTTCCTTTGTGTTGGCCATTGTAGGTTTATGTTTCTTCCAGTAGAAGAATGGTGGTTGCTGGGTCAGTGGTTCAGCTGGCTTGACTGTGCTGCCTGGGGTTAATTCAGGCTGCAGCAGGACAAATGCAATCTGCTAGGGTTTAAATGCTCCGGAAGGTCCCTCCAAAATGAGCATTTATTTTCTCTGATGGCCATCATGACAATTTTCTGGTTTTTCAGTATTTTCTCAAGAGCAGGCCAAGGCTGTTCCACAGGCTAAGCTTCCTGCAAGTGTTCTCTGCCTGTCTCCTTCACTCAGAGCTGAGCCAAACCACCCCAAGTGCTGCAGGTGGTGACAGACATTTCAGAGGAAAATTCTCTGTCTCTCTTTGAAACCCTTCAGACGTCACAGTACTTGGCAGAAAGTGGTTTCCATCTAGTCTACCTTTTCATTAATGTCTCTAGGAATTTTCGTGCTACTGCCTTTTTCTTTTCTTGGATACCAAAGTTACAAAACTCATCTTAGAATCACTTTTCATAGCTTTAGTGGTTTTTCTGGTCTGCTGGGGAAACATGCTGTACTTAAAATAATGTAACACTGAGGTTTGGCTTAGGGCTCCTTTTGACTCTTATGTGTTGCTAAATCGTGCCTTACACTGCTTTCTTCTTTGGCTTCTGTTTGGGTTTTGGTTTTTCTTTTTTTTTTTTTTTTGATGATCAGGCATGCAGGGTATTCTCATGTCCTAAATAAAGAGCCTATGGAAAGCTGTTATTACGGACGTAATACCTGAAGTCGTAGTTGCTTCCCCAAAAGAAAACAGGAAAAAACGAGAGGAAAAAGAACCCATGAGAGATGCATATGCATCTAACTTTAGAGTGAAAGGCATGTTGATATTTCTGCGCAAAGATCCCAGCTGCACATCTGACTGGTGGGACATTTTATTTATGTGCCTACCTCCTCTTGGCAGTATCATTATCAGATGACAAGTTGCTTTCCATCTCATCCTTTTTCTTGAACAACAGATACTGTGTTTGAGAAACAGTCTATAGAATGTGAAAAACCCATGAGTCTGATTTCTTTTTTTTGAGGAGACACAATATACAAATAATTAGGGTTAGAGAATAACATTTGTTTTATCATCAGTCTTGGATTTATATGTTATATGTCCAAAAGATTTAATGCCACAGATAAAATTTCTCAGAATCACTGTTTGTAATGATACATAACATGTCTGTGTGCGTGGCTGTCTATCTGCCACTTTCTGAAAAGATTACTTCTGTGTCTGTATGAAATCTTTGGGTGTAATCCCGATCTCCATGACATAGACCTGAAAAATATCTTGGTATCTTTTGAGGATGAAGTGCTCATTTCCTATGTGTATAATTTTAGGTTCCTGGCAATAGATTTCATGGTCAGATAAGCTCTTCAGAGCAGTGTGACACAGATCACTCTCTAAAGATTACCCATTTCTGCCAGTGTTTATTTCCAAGCAGACTACATACCTGTTAGAAATGCTTCCACCGGTAGATTCCCTTCAGAAAGATGCAGAAAAGTTAGAAAAAGTAAACAAAATAAGGGAGTTCCTTCCTTCTTCTCTCACGTTTCACTTCCTTAGTCACCATTTTTACTTCAGCTTGAGTTCATCTCAATGTACAAAAAATCCAGCATAAATCCTCAAATGTATTTTCTCTGTCTGTTGGAGAGCTTTATTTATTATCAGATGGTTCTTTGCAATAAAAGCAGATTTTTTGCTGAGTCTTTGTTCCCTCAGTTGCATCTTCATTGTCTCTCAGACCCTTCATTTTTCTTTGCTCTATTTGGTTCTTCTCAAGTGGCAATCAGAGCAGTGATTTTTCTTGCCAAGTTATTGGTGTTGAATGGATAGTGTATAAATCTTGTCAGAAGCTCAGTAAAAGTTAAAGCCTTAGAAGTTTGGTAAAACTCATTGTAAGCTGGGTTATGCTTCTTGTGAGTCTTTGCTAATCATTTGGGTATTTAACAATAGCGAAGACTGCTCTATGGCAAAACCTCATCTAAACCAGGTACACTAAACCCAGTGATTTAAGCAAAACAAAATGAAAAAAAATCACCTACTGTAGGCTCACATCATATTTTTTGATTGTACTTTTGTCTTCTTATTCATTAATTTTTCCTGGTGTTGGGAAGTGAGGTAATGCTGATCTGGGGTTTATGTAAAAAGCAGTATTTTTCTGAATCCTGAAAGAGAACATTTTCTGGACTATAAACAGCACAAAACCTACTTAATAAGTAGAAGAATAGTGATAAATAATACTGTTTACCAGTTCTTGGATGGAGTTAGCTTTAACTGAGATTTCACAAAGAAGAGAAAAGCATCTTCTGCCAAATAAGATACCAACAAACCATTTATCTAAGGGGTACAAGAACATAGTTTCATTGTGCTCTGGATGAATGTCATCCTTGTTATTGCAGAACTAAGTTAAGAATGTCAAGTAAGTCTAAAGATGTAATTTTATTTTTTGTCTGTTTGATTTTCTAAGTTACTAATCTGGGTCATGTATGCTTATAGTTTTCCCTCTTATTAACAAAGACAATTCAATATCCAGTTCATGATTATAGTACAGTTTTGAACCACTCAACAGACAAGCATAGAATCTTTTCTTTTGGAATATGTATGATAATTTCAAGGTGAGACATCTACATGATGCATTGGACACATATATCTGTATATTTGTAGTTAAAGTAATGTGCTTTAAATTTGTGTGCATATATATAAAGAACATATATTTAATGAAGAGATGATAAAGAGATAATGTATCTTTCAATAAACTTGAATTGTAGGTGGGGTAATTTTTGTTTCTTCCTGTAGCTGATTAGTTTTAAATATTTTAAAGCATTATGTTTGTCTGACAGGACACTCATGCTATTTTGTTGATGTCTAGAAGGGACATCTTTTGCTGTCTTCTGACTCCGTAGACCAAAATAAAATAAAACCCCAAGATCTCAGGATAGATGAGGAAAGGAAAGAAAAACTCTGGAATCAGTGATAGTAAATTTCATATTGAGGCTACATGGCCTAGGCAACTTAATTCATTAAGTTTATAATGAATTTATAAGCTTATAGTGACTAGGTTGCTCTGGATTTTCAGTTGTCACAATTTCCAACATTGCTATTAGATTCACTAAAACTGAGCCATAACTCTTTATTGGAATATAAAATTCTGAATTTTAAAATGACCTTGGAAACCTAGTGCTGGAAACAGGTTTTAAATTATGCTTCAGTTCCACAAAGGTTTTTATTTTGCAGAACTAACCAAGAGTTGCATGAACACACTTTAAAAAGTATGTGTTTGCAGATGGGTCACAGTCCTTTCAGCTCTGGACTTCGTGACGCCAGGAGAAGTCGGAAACTACACAGTATTTGTGAATGCAAGATTTTGCATTTAGATAGATTTGAGCTGAACGGATCTGAAAAAGCTCCCATAAGCACAGAGCTCCTTACTGTCTGTGTGTTTGCGAAGGCTGAAGAGCTCTGTTTATTGCCACAAAGGGCCTGGAATAAATTATGTTTAGTAAATTGGCTCCAGGTTTTCTTGTTTCAGACAGTAGCTTCTGAGCAATCTGTTTTATAGGCTCCACTAAATCTGACCAATTGCAGGGAGGTGACACCTCGTTTCAGGGACGTGCCATCACGCATGTGCCAGTCAGGTCCAGCCCCTCTCTCTGTCAGGATGGCAGGGCACCAGCAGTCCAACTTGCTGTCTTTTGGCAGTTTAACCTACAGCCCGTTCCGAATTTATGGGCCCCGCAGGGAGGTCCTAGCAGGATGGAGCCAGGCTGCTCAGGCCCTCCTCAGCCTTGTGCCTCCCACCCCTACATGGGGCAAATAAAAGCTCCTTTATTCCACTGGAAATGCCCATGTTTCAGCGAGGTGTATGCATGGCTTCCTTCCCTGGTCGGTCTTGCAGGTGATAATTAACACAGTGCAGTGCTATTTCCTAGCTGAAGCCAAGGTGGGAAACCAGCTTTAGCCTCAGCATTTTTCATTTCAGACTCTTTTTCCTCATTTATTTTGGATCTGTTCATGGTGAGGAAGTTTTAGAATGTGTTGGTCCTTAGCTGAAGTATCAAAGAACTAAACAAACCAGTAATTTTTCCTTCTCTGACCAAATTCTTCTTACTTTTGAGGGGAGGAAAGAATGGGGGAGTCAAATTTGCATTTAGGTTTTATGTTTTATTTCTGCTCATGGGACTGTTTGCTACTGAGCAGCGTGACTGTGGGTCTTTTCAGCACAGGACACTGTTTGACATTGCATGTGTTACAGAGAGGAAGGATATTTCCTGAAGATTAATGGCAAGTTGGTTGGCCTGAAGTTCATTAACCTGAGCTAGACTGTTGGAAGGACTCTGTGTGGAAGCTGGAATTGTATTAGAGGATCATCATAAACTAAAAATATATGTGACAATCTGGCCAGATTGCAGTGAATCTGAAGACAGGACAGGGTTGGCTCGAGCTCACAGAGCAGCTGCCTCCAGTGTAAACTAACAGCCTTGTGAAAGTGAATGGTTTTTCACAGACATTATTCAAATAAAAGGGGAAAGGGGAAAAAAAAACCACAACCAAAAAAAAGGAAGGTTCCCATTAGCAAAAAAAGCCTACATGAAAAAGTGAGGTTGTGAGCCACGGCCAAAGGCCTGAGTTTGGTGCTGATTCTCAATCAATTCAGCAAATGACAGTACATTGATGCAACTGGTTTCTCAGTCAAATTTAGTCCTGATTCTTCACAGTAATTTGCTTCAAGAAAATGAGCCCCATATCCTTTGGTGAATTCCCTGTTGGCTGAGGCCCAGACCTTCAGGCCATGACTTCTGAACATACTTGCAGTGAGACTGAGTCGCTCTTAATTGCTTCTTTTTGAAGTATGGTTTGTCACTATCATCCTGCTGAAGATGAACAAGGCTGGTGTCTCATCTTCATATATTCTTCCCCCTCCTCCCCTCCCCTTCTTTTCCCCTTCTTCCCCCCCTAAATAAATTTCTTAAAGGCAACTTAACCCTGGGATAGTCTGATCCACATCAGTGCTTCATGGTCCACCCTCAAATAGATGTGTTGGCACAGAAGTAGTAAGGGTATTCTCTTAGGATCCGATACTGTAATAAAGGGAAGGGAAAGATGAAACAGGCATTTCATGTTTGTCTGTTTTCTCTCCATGTCATCTCATGAACATGTACTCACACTTGGCCAAGAGTAGTGCAGTCAGACACTGAATGTGAGTGTTGAAGAGGGGACTGAGAAGAAAGAAGCTCAATGTTCTGCAATAGGAACTATGCTTTGGGCATTTTACGAGTTGTTTCTCTCTTTCACCATCGTGCTCTTCTTACACACTTCCTTGTCTTTTGCTATTGACAGGAAGTCTGGAGGCTCAGAAAGCCCAAGTTTCATCTGAGAGAGATTCCCTCTGTCAGACAGGACTGAAGGGATTCTGTTTCCATCCTTCCATGCCAGGAAGAATGAAATGCCTGCATCAGGAGGTGCTGAATTGGTTCTGGGTGCTGCTGTAGCTCACAGAGTTGCCTGACCCGGTGCTGCAGGAGCTCAAATGCCAGACCAGTGGAAGGGCTCAGGGGCCACAAGCTGTGCTGCATCTCTCATGGGCTTGCAAGGAACCTCTCCTTTGATGTCTGTGCAAGTGCTGGTTGATGTGGGCACTAGGATTGCTCTTTTAATCAGGCAGTTCCAGTACCTTTCAGAAAAGAATTTTCATGGCAAGTCATGAGCCATTAATCTCTTGACTAAACATAACATTTCCTTACTCCTTGGTTTTACAGCATTACTCAAACACTGACATTTGTCATTTCACCAGCCATCTCCCTTGACCTCTAGCATCATGCACTTGCAGGGGGAAGGATCTGGTCTCACAAATATTTTCATACTCTGATCTCTGTGATTTATTAACCATGAAGTTTTGTCTTCAGAACTCAAGATGCCATTTCAAATAATTTCACGTGCAGAAGTCGAGTTATTGGGCAAAGGGGATCCTTGATAGCTGGGTACAAAGGACAGCAGGACTGCTGTTGCTGTTTTCTTTTCAACTACTGTGCTAGCTGTGTGACCTTGAGGAAATAGGTTCATTGCAGCTTTATGGTTCTGTTTTTGCATAGGGAAAATAAGGGCAGTGATAATTGCTTTCATTTGTAAAACACTTCAAGATTTATGGAATATGAATGACTCTTATTAAGTGAAAGGTGTTGCAAAGCTGGCTTAGTTGCACACTGTGCTAACAAAATCCCATATCAGCCTATTGACCCCAGCCTGAAACACTCATTAAAGTTCATAGGACATTTTGGTGGATGAGTTGAGGCAGTTATTCTGCTGGAAATATCATACTGAAAGCACTTTTAAATCCATCACCCACTTTGACTTTCTTCTCTATTAAAACTAAACACAACTGCTTGCTCTATCCAGTTTTCTTAGTTTATTTATGAAAAGTTTGTGATGGGTATATAGTCACTGTTAACTCAGCTTGTACCCCCATGGCATCTGAGACATTACAGTTCATTCTAGTCATGGCATAAACATACAATAGCTGTTGTACTGAGATAAAAAGAGTTATAAAACACAAAGATATCCAATGGACTGGTACGAACTAACAAGGTGCATGGTCACTTTTGAATGGCAAATGTTCTTTTTACGCATACTGCGTTAATTTAATTTGTGCTTAAACGTTAGCTGGGCTAGACACTGGTGTTTGAAAAGTTTATATATTTTTCCAATGTCAAAATGTGTAAATTTAGTATTAAAGAAAAAAAACATTTTTACTTGTACTAGAGGAAAAAATACTTCTGTAGCAAAGCAATTAAATGAGCTGCTCTTTAAAGATAGGTTTGGCTTGCTTAAAGAATTATTATTTATGCAGTAAAGCAGATCTACAGATGTTTTCCTTTTTTCTTCCAGATAAAACTTGGATTTTTTGAAAAGTGGGGAGATATTTCACCATAGTGCAAAAGAAGATACAGAAGAGGAGAGCAGAATGAGAGCTTTGCAAATGCCACATGCCTGCAGCCTACTGTCTTTAGTGATGCTGTTCATTCCAGTCACTGGAACGTCAAAACAAAATATCCCAAGACTGAAGCTTTCCTATAAAGGTAAACTTTTCAGTAGTTTTTCTGATTCTGCCACTTCTGTTTTGATGTGATACTGCCAGCAGTTCATATGTATTACTAACCAGGAAAGCAAAACACTGTCCCAGAAGTACATAATAGAAGCCTTAAAGATGGATGAATTCTGCCTAGGGGCAGTATTAAAATCTGGGGTTTTTTTGTTGTGTAGGGGCACATGTTTCTGAAGTATAACTGTCTTTTAAAACTATTACTTCTGTTTGCTCCAAGAGGGTGTTAACAGACTATACATAAATTAGAAGAGAGCGGTACTTGAAACACTCCGAGGCACAATGGAGACATTCCTATGTGGCTGGTTGGGATGGTGTGAGACATGGAGGACATTCACACCTTCCTAGAGCATCAGAGAAAGTTGAGAGAGCTACCTCGAGTGTTTCAAGGGGACTGACATTTATTTTTGTAATAATTATTTTTCTATTGCTAAGTAGGTATGTGAAACTCTTCTATGTGGTTTTCTTTCTCCTTACTTCTTTGGATCACAAAAGCGTGTTTCTCTGTGGAATTTCTTAGTCTTGTGTGTAGTTCTTGTTAAGAATGGTACCGTCTGAGGGGTTTCAACAGACATACGTATGTATTAATGGAGAGTTTTTTAAAGAAGGTAGATTTCTTGTTGCTTTGAATGTACAGTACACCTCCACAGGCACAGAGATGTTGTCACTGATACTGTCTTCTTTAGCAAAAACAAATGCTCTCCAGGTAGTTATGTTTCAACTATGTCAGCATCTTGCCCTTATGGGAGCTATTTCTACTTTGTTTTTCAAACTTATATCCTCCTCTGCATTGCAGAGTTACACTCAGGATGGTGTGATGGGACAGGCTGTAAAGCCTTCATCGGGGCTTATGATATGTTTATCATGAGTTTAACACCCAGAGGAATTTATTGAGTAAGCAGAATGATATGCTATTTATTTACAAGTTTCTCTTTTGCTAAATTTGCATGCCACTGTGCGTGCTGTTCCACTGTGTATAGATATGTTTGGATTTGTTTGTGTGAGAGAGACAGAGGAAGCAAGATCAAGGGATCTTGACAACATTTTTATAAATTCAGGAAACAGTTGCACTCACTGAAGCCAATGAATACAGAAACTGAAAGACCTGACATGAGTTATGAAAGTCAGCAGTAAAACCCTCCTAACATACAGCCGGCCTTCTCACAGCTAGGCCTTTTGAGATAATTCCCAAAAGCAGCATATACCATATGGCGATGGCATTTATTGTGGATTTGACACTCACGATTAGTGAATTCCTCTCAACTTCAAAAGCAGATAGCCTTTGGCAAAATCTTGATGGATGCATTTGGCAGGTAAAGAGGGGGAGAAAGAAAAATTATTGAGGTCAACACGGGAAAAAAATGGCTGAAATCTTAGTTTAAAATAGTGGCAGAGACCTGCTGGGAGCAGTTGGGAAAATGCCTGAGCTTGTTTAAAAAGACAATGAGCAGATGATTGATATTTAGGCCCCGACCCAAACTTTTATTAGCAACTTTATAAACCTTTCAGTTTGGCTAGAGGGATACCATTTCCAGTCCAAACTTATCCACCTATGTCCCTGTAGGGGGGGAAAATCAACAACAGATACAGATGCAAAATAGGACATAAATCTTAATTTGGAGAGCTGATGGAACTGAAAATCCAGAAGAAAGAGAATTACCAGAATTTATTGTGCCTTGTGTTACTTTTTTGGGGGTTTGGAAGGTGTATATTTTTTCACATGGAACAAGAAAAACTTTACTGCTGTTTTTTCGCACTTATGTAAATGATTCCAGTATAGCTTATCATAATTAAACCATATTTTTATGTGTTGACAGCAGGATATCAGATGTACTGAATATTTAATATAGTTGTGAGAATTAAGTCTACCTTCCTCTCCCCAAATCTTTCAGACAAAACAATTCCAAGGTTTCTGAGAATAAGATGTAGGAGAAATGAACTCTCTTGCCAGTTCTCATAAAATTGTTAGTCATGTTACTGACAAGTCCTGGCATCTCTGTTCTTTGGAATTAAGACTTGAACTATCATGAGGAGGAGAATACCGGGCTCTTCTCCTTCTTTATGGAAAACAGATGAAGACTGGCCACATCAGGCAGTCCCAAAAACGTGGTCACACATGTGTCTTTGAAGGGAAGGTTTCATCTCCTTTCAGGTGCAATGACATAGCTCCTTTCAGTGTTTATGGCATAGCTCCATCTTCCCAGAAGAGTTGAGCATTTGCTGGGGCAGGAGAGCTGGAAGTAAGCAGGACTTTGCTCTGCAGTTACTGAATCTTCCAGCTGCATCAATCAGTGGTGGATGGAGAAGGAGGGAGAGGATGGGGTGGTTAAAGATGTGTCTATAACTGCAGGAGTGCTTCAGTGAACCACAGCATGTCACAGCTCCTTTGTGTTCAAACAGCAGTTAAAATTTTAGACCTTCTCTGAATGGCAGTTATAGGTTTCCTTCTTCTCAGGGTTTTCATCTTAACGAGTGGGAATCTGTGCAGGAAATGTTAAGATATTCCAGTGAGTGATGTGGGGATCAATGTAATGTCATACGATGGATTTTCTTTATTGTTTGCTCCAGTCTAAAGATGTGTTCTAAAAAATCGTGCATGTATAAAACTAAAACTACACACAATCCAACTACAACAATTAAAATATGTTGTAATACAGAATCAAAGTCATATATTCTCCCCCTGTGTTAATATAATACACTATAATCTTTAATCACATATCTCATGCTTTATTCCCACATTTTCCCTGATCCATTAGTTGAAAAATTCTCTTCTTCACTTAGACTTAACTTTTAGATATTGGTTCATGTCATTACTATCCCAGAAATTGTCATTCCTCATGTGATGTTTTTAGGCTGCTCTCACTGCATAGACCTTACTTAATCTATGTATCTTAGATACTTCTACAAGATCGAGATGCTTTTATTATTATAGCTTTAATATTAGAAGAAGGTAGCAAACTGTCTTCTAATAGAAGATTACCATCTTTAGCAAACCGGGGGATTATTTTTGAGTAATATTCCATATTTTAATACTCTTTGTCTAGCACTGCTAGACAAAGTCTAAGAGCAACAGTGTGTATTTATCACTCATTTTCATGTAGTTGGAGATAACCTGTGACCTTCATCCAAACTACAGAACTCCACAAGCACAGAAGTGACATTCAGCTTCCCTAAGCAGCACATCCTTGTTGTCTGCTGCCTCATTTAACATCCTCATTCCAACCTCTAGAGCAGATGTGGACGGTTTTCATATACCAGTGTAATTCATTAATGTAATTTTCAGGACAGCATCAGTTTTGTTACTAAAGAATGGAAGGCTCTGTGTCCTAATTCATGTATGTTTAATTCATACAGTGTAGACAGTCTTGTTTCTGTTTATCTTTTGAGTAATAATTTTTCTTAATTCATTGAGAGGTACTTCCATACATATTTTGTGTGTGTGTTTCTAGATTTTACTTCATAGGGAGAAGTAAAGAATAGCCAGACCAGAAGGTTGATTGCCTCCTGAGAAAAAGAAGACAAAAAATCAAACTTTTCTCAGTTTGTGGCTATCCTAAAATTTCCCTGCGGAAATAGAGATTCCTAATTGCAAATTTAACCCTATTGATTTGATTTACTTTGCTGCTTTTCATGGACATTTTAGTAAGTGTAGTCTGTGTTCTCAGTGAATGCATTTGTATTACAAAAGTGTGCACCCTGGTTTCTTGGCTCATTTGGACATTGTCACCAGTGACATCCACAAGCATGTATCATTCCCATGTGGGAATGTGGCCATGCCCCAGAGTAAGCCATGCTTGCTGTGAGCAGTGGGGTCTTGGTCAGAGGACCAGGAATCCTGCATTGTGACACAGTACATGTATAAGCATGACTGAAGGCAACCTTTGGCTTTTAAAACAGGATTTACTTAGCACTGTTAAAAACAGCTATGGTAGTAATTTAAATGTAATAAACAAGAGCATTATTCTCAGCTGATTTGTTTTTCTCCACATTGAATGAATTAAGATGCAGTCTCACTCCCACTGAAGTCATGGCAAGAGTTTTGCCACTGAAGTAAACTGAAGCAAGATCAAATTCACACTCCTCACTTTTTTCATCTTGCATAAGTAAACTAAAGACAGGCAGTTCTTTCTCCTCTTCTGAAGGATGACAGTGCTAAATCATCAGCTCCACATGGAAATTAGCCATGTTTAAGGATTGTTTAGTTTCATACAGCGTTTTGCACACAGGATTTTCTTCCCCCTAAGAGTGATCCATTCTTAAAACATGGTGTAAAAGCAAACAGAGAACATTCTGGTGCCAGGAATTCTTTTGAAAAGTTGACTGGATGAGTACATTTCCTTAATGTTCAAAAACGATCCTTTGAACATGCTATTTTGCAATGTTGGGCATTCTGTTCTCTATATCGTTTTTGCTTTAAACCTGTTTCATTTTGTAACTGATGAGATGCTTAATTGTTGCATCAGAGCAGTTAGTTTGTTCAGTTTCAGTACAGCTGGCTTATTTCTATGTCATGCATCATTTAGTTATACATATAAAACATAGTTAAAATTGTACAGCTCAACAAGCCTCATTAAACTGTCTCTGACACTGCAGTAATCCCAGTACCCTGATGGGGTATTGCACAACTATGACTGACTGGAATGTGGTAAACTGGTGATGTGTAAGAGAGCCTAGAAATGAGCTTGCATTTTGCAGCTGTGCTTGCTCTGCTGGAAGAGGATGTAAAACCAGAAAAAAAACTGCTCTTGTGGCAATATCAGCATCTGTAAATCTGAATGCTTATGAAAATCAAGAAAATATGCTGAGTGAGGAAGTGGTGCTTTTCACTTGTTTGTTGTTTAATTGATTTTTGGCGATTTGTTATTTCTCAGAAAAATCTATCTCAGATTCCTTTGCGAAAAAACATGAAGTGTTTATGTGAGAGTGAGGATCCTAGTACTGGATGATTGTCTAGATATGCAAAAGACTTTGCCTGTTTTGTCTCAAAAATGCTTTCTGGAGGCAGTGATCATTGAGACTTAAAATGTACCCTAGCTTAAAGATGGATGGGCACTGCTGTTCATGTGTATATGCTGTAGACTGAGTATAAACTTGAAGGCTTTTATTACATCTTAGTAATGGGAAAAGCAGCAAATTTCTTACAGACATTTTTTTCCTTTTTTAAGCTGGTGAACTTGAAGGTCAGATCCAACTATATGTTGCATTTTCTGTCATATAATTATCATATATATAATGTCCTGGAGAGCAGCCTCCAGTCAGTGACATCAACAGTTTACATAGCAGTTGAACTAAGAATAACCTTGGAGAACTGACCCATATCAACCTCTTAACAGTGTAAACTGTAGCTCACAACAGTTTTTGTTTTTTCATGATCACAGAAGGGCCTCAATTGGATGAAAGAAGAATTCTGTTCAAAAAGCACAAAACTATTCTGCTGAATGTTCACTTCATTATATCTCAGAAGATGAGAGGAAACAAAACTGAAAGAGTAATACTTAGCAGAGAATTTTTGCTCCCTTATAAAAAGAAGGATGGGACAACATCAAAAACAGCTTCCCTTCTTTGATTAATTTACTAATGACATCTGTTAAGCAAATCCAATTCAGAGCAGTTTCAGAAATCACAACCTTGTTCTCTTTCTGAGCGCTAATTCGAGGGCATGATCCACCTGACGTCAGTGTCTGTCTAGCAGTGGACATCTGTGGTCACTATGCAGGTACTTGAGTCACATCCTGTTTCCCTTTCCTCCCTCCCCATTTCTGTGGTTCCGTTTATAGGTGAGTTCCCCAAAGAAGGGCTGAGGAATACAGGGGTTGACTCTTCCATACTCAGAGTCCTTTGGAGATAAATACACAAAGAGATAGCAGAAAGAGACAGAATTTCCTTTAACAAACCAGCGCACTATCAGACAAGTCAGAGAGATTGGCTTACTCTGTTTAAGGCAGACAATTTTTAAGATGGTGGGAGGGACAGATGTACATCTTTGCCACAAATCTTAAAAAACAGACATTCTACTTTCTGAACAAAATCCTGGCTATCCCAGAATTTTGCCCTGTGTTGAACCATAGTTTGAGAGCTGAGAGGTTATTGAAGACACAGAAATTTTGTAATTAACTTATTTGGCCTCTTTAGGATGGTGTTGCATCTTCCTGTGCATCATCCAAGAATCCTGGATTTCTTGCAGAAAGATTTCTCACTAAATATGAAACAAAACATTAGCCTATATGACATCCTGCCCCAAAAGTAATAAATGTAAATATTAATAATAAAAAAATGTCCCTCTGCAAGATTAAATAAAAGCTTACACTTATATACCAAGAATATCCACAGGTCACGTCACACAACTTTATATTTGACAAGGGTTGTGTGGGAGGGCACAATGTGCCTGCTTTGTAAAGGGAAGCTCTGGGGTTCCCAGGTTCCCGACTGATGGGTCTGCACTTTGTGTCGGTTCGGGCTTTGGGTGCCCAGGGCCATGATGAGTTCCCTGAGCCGGGCTGGGGATGGCGGACAGGGCTGGCCTGTGATGCGCTCTGGGGCCTGTGACATCACAGCAGCCATGTCACAATGGGGGCAGCTCTAAAAGGCCTCAGCAGGTGCCGCTGCCCCAGTAGAGCCTGGGCGAGCGGTGAGTGCACACAAGCAGTGGGGAGGCAGGGCTGGAGCAGGGCTGGGGGAGAAGCGCTGGCACCCGGGGCGTGTGTTCTGCCCCTGCATCCAGGGCCCAGCCCCTGGCAGGAGCGCCTTGCTCAGGCCGCGGTGCTCGCTGGGGCAGCGGTGCAGGCCTTGCCTCCTGCCAGCTGCCGGGGGCCCTGTCCTTCCTGCTGCCCCATCCCTGTGCCTCCTGCCCCCCACTGGCTGCCTCCATTCCGGCCCCGCTGAACCCCTTCTGTGTGTCCCCCTGCAGACCATGGCTTTATTATCATTGATCCTCATGCTCGTGCAAAGCCTGATCCAGTACCCCCAGCCAGCTGGGGATGGGCTGGATGAGGCGACGCGCTGGCGAATGCGGGAGCGTCAGGAGCTGCTGGACCGTGAGATGGCTCGGCTGCTGCAGGAGCTGGAGCAAGGGCCCCCGGAGCAGCAGGACGAGGGCTGGGGAGCCCTGCTCTTTGGTGCCCTGCAGCAGTGGCCATTCTGGGCTCTTGCTGGACTCCTGCTCCTCTTGGGCCTGTGGTTTAGCCACAGGAGAAGGAGCTGTGAAGTCAATAGCAGCGGCAAGGACCAGAGCTCCTGCGAGACCTTGGTAGACAAGAGAGGAAAAGAACAGGAAGAAGACAGTGTTGATTTAAAGGAAGACGGAGAAAACCTTGATGTGACTGTGGAGGCAGATGACATTGGCAGTGACAGTGAAGAAGAAGGCAGTCCTGTGGCCGCAAATGAAGGAGACAACAATGATGCCAATGAAGCAAATGAAGATGTGAAGGTGAAGGAAGACCACAGTGTGAAAAATGAAGATGCCTGTGACTTAAAGAAAGATGACGGATGGAGTGATGGGAATATGCCAGGAGACCGCCAAGCTGAAGGAAATGAAGAACCTGGCAATGCTACTGGAAATATGGAAGACCTAGATGAAGCAAATGAAGGAGAAAAGAGGGATGTGCAGGTGGAGAAGGACAAGGATGCTGGAAAGGAAGAAGGAGGAGACGGAAATAAAGACAAACCCAATGATGCAAATACGAAGGCAGGCAACAATAATGATGTAAATGAAGGAGTATACAATGTAGATGGAAAGGAAGAAAAAGCAGATGTGAAGGTGCAGGAAAGCAGTGATGCCAGTGAACAAAGAACCTGTGATTGGACTGGGCAGGAAGACAACAGTGATGGTGGGAAGACAGTAGACCACAGTGGGTTTGCTGCAACTGATGAAAAAAACACTGTGCTTGGAAATGAAGATATCAATGTTGCAAACAGAGATGAGAAACAGGGTGATGCGAATGTGAACATAGAGAAGAATGAAGATGGGAAAGAAGATGAAAAAGGTAATGTGGCTGCCAGTGAAAAAGA